>JADLZK010010424.1:0-48607 GCA_015847255.1 Hyparrhenia diplandra | reverse complement strand
AGTAGGGATAATAGTAGCATACAAATATAGATGTCCCGTATGGAAATACGGATGACGGTGACCAACCTACATGCAAAAAGGACTCCAGAGAACATAGAAATTACACACCGGTCCTTGGACCCAATTGGAACCCAGTAGAAACACCGCCGCCGAAGAACGCCGACACCCGCCGCCACCGCGAATCCGAAACGGACGACGAAACTCGCCACGCATTGGTGTGATCGACTTGTGAGGCGCTCAAAATCGCTAACGAGCCAAATTTATCTTTGAACGCCCATCCGTCGGACCACTCATTGAATTCAGACGACGTTGGAGGCACCGGGCGATGGCGGCCGACCGCCGCCGCGGTGAAGCCGAGTCCGATCGAACCACCAATCTTCCAGAGACACTGCGGCCACCACCGCATCCACGAAATTAGGTGTCGGAGCCTCCACGCACTGCAAAGCGTGAAGACCTCGCCACCGAACTCTGAAAAGGAGCCTACGGATCTCGATCCCATAAACTCCGGCCCTCACCGCCCGCGAAGATCACGAGAGAGCAACGACGCAGGTAGAAGAGGGCGCAGGGAGGACTTTATTCCACCATTGCAGCGTTACCTCCACCTTGCAACCCCGCCGGAAACCTATAACCCTAAAGTGGGAACCTAAACTATACCACCCGGATGAAGATCCACCCTTCCCCCACCAGATCCGAGGGCCCCAAGGTCGCCCGAGGAGGAGGGGGAACGGATTTCGCCAAGCGGAGCACGCGCCGCCTTCTTTTCGCCTCTCTCCCACCTGAGGAATCTATTTTTAGTTCATAGATTGTGACAATGTTATCATCAGTCAGAAACTTTAAATAGAAGAAGAGATGAAACATACGACGTGGCAAAGATAACTTGTTCAATTGTGTACTGGGCCTGGACCCGAACGAAAGATTAAAAAAAAAGACTCAGTCCAGTGGGCTTCAATCAAGTGTCTGAGCACATAAACTTTCAGTCCGGTGGGCTTCAATTAAAATGTCTTCCAACATCTAAGCAAACACTCAGTCCAGTGGGCTTCCATCAACTCAAATGCCTGACGCTATTCTAGAACACCGAGGGCCGCTGGCCCCATCCAACTCCGAGTCCGATTCCGCCCGGAACCGACCCCGCTGCCTTTCCGTGTCTGGTACGCCTCCTGTTCTTCTTGTTCGACTCGAACTCGAAGTCGGAGTCCGACTCAGAAACGCGTGAATCGATCGATGGCCATCTCATATAAAGCCAGCGGCGGTTCCCCGTGCCCGATGCCTCCTCACCCCGGTTCCATTCCATCTCAAATTCCGAGTCGTCTCGTCTCGTCCCGTCCCCTTCCCCCCTCCAAGAACTCCAACCCCGCCGCCACCCACCGCACCCTCGCCCGCCATGGCACGCTCACCGTCGGCGGCGTGTATGGCGTTCCAATCCCTCCCCACCGACCTTGAGCTCGTCGACTCGTACCTCCGCACCTGGGTCGAGACGGGCGTCAAGACGGGCGCCTTCATCCACGACGCCGACGTGTACGCCGCCGACCCCGCCGACCTCACCCGCCGGTTCGCGCCGGCCGTGGCCGCCGACGGCGACCGCGCGTGGTTCTTCTACACGCCGCTGCGACACAAGAGCGTCCACGGCAAGCGCAAGACGCGCACCGTCGCCACCGGTGGCGGGTGCTGGCACAACGAGGCCAAGTCCAAGCCCGTCAGCGTGGTCGACGTCGACGGCGAGCGACACCAGATTGGGCACCGCCAGAGCTTCTCCTTCGTCAAGAAGGACACCGGCGTCCGGGTCCGCACCGGGTGGCTCATGGTCGAGCTACGCCTCCTCAGGACGGTGGCGCCGCGAAGAAACCGGACGCGGAGGAGAGCGCACTCGGACATCGCGTCCTGTGCAAGGTGTACCGAAGCCCCGCAACCCAGAGCCAAGCGGCAGCGGCAGCGGGGCCACGGCCACGGCATCGGCGGCGGTCGACGGCGACGAATCTAGCGACGCGACGTTGATGACAACAACGACGTCGTCGACGACGACGACAGCTCCGACGCGTCGCTAGCGGCGGCGGCCTCTGCACCCAAGAACGAAGTGGAATCCAGCGACGCGACGGTGGCGGCGCCGAGTCGCCATAGCAAGGCGATCTCCGCGGCAGCGGCGGCGACCCCGGACGCAAGGAGGAGGCGGAGGCCGACGAGGACTCCATCGAGACGTCCGCGGCGGCGCCTCCGCGCAAGAGGAAGGCCTTGGACGACGACACCCCCGGCGCGGCGGCGGCGCGCAAGAAGAAGGCCGACGGCGGCAGCATCGCCCCCGGCGCTCCAGTTTCCGCGGCGGAAATGCAGTGCCCCCAGTGCGGCACCCACCTCGTGGTCACTCTGAAGAAGGCCGAGTCCAAATCGGAGACGGAGGCCGCCAAGGCGGAGTCGACCCCCAGCGCTCCTCAGCGAGCCCAGACGCCGCGTGCCTCTTCAAAGAAGAATGTTAAGTTCCTTGAGTTCCTGTGAGGTCGATCCAGAGCAGAGCGCTCCTCCCCCGACAAATCATGGATGGGTGCTGTTGAGTGATCTGAATACAGAACCCGTTTCTTGTGTATATTTGTCGGAAGAACGCATTACTGAGGTTCAGGGTTAATAATTAGGATAGTCAAGTATTTTACATCTAATTGTAGGGTGATGGTTTAGTTTAGCAAGTGGTTCTTTTTGCCTACTACAGTTCTTTGAAAAGGGAATGCAGGAAGCAGAGTCTGATACACTGCGACCTGAACGGACCTTGAGAATTCAGAGGGCAAAAATGATGCAACAGAGCGGACCTTAATATACTGCACCAAATGTTGAGAGCGAATTCAACCCACAATTGTGCAATCTGAAGTTCATTGGGGACGTAGTAGAAATGCAAGTCTCAGAAACCCCAAGAAACCAGTGACAGAACTGAAAATTCTGAGATGCTTGCTTCAAAACTCTTGACAAGGGAACGCCTGAATCATCAATGTACCATAAGCAACACTAGAGATCCATCCCTTAAACTGAATTTTGTTTGTGAGAATAATGTACCATAAAAGCTCTTTCTTCTTCCTATACGCACGCACCTGTCTACTCTAGCTGCAGACAATAAAACGCACCAAAAGTTCAGAAATACTTTGGCTTACTTAATTAACAAATGCAGCAAGATTAATGTTCACAGATCCATCTCCAGCATTTTTTTTCCAATTTCTTTCCATTATTAAACGCGAACACAGAAACTAAAGTTCAGATATATTTCTTCTTATATTAATTTATTAAGTTAAATTTAAAAATAAATGAAAGAGAATTTATTTATTTTCTGCAAAGAACTGGAAACTAATAGACCGACATGTGGACCATCCGCTGGCTATATAAACTGCCGCCTCCCCGCGCGTAGCCTCGTCTCCTCTTGATCGCAACTCCAACGGCTTTGCCGAAACCATTCCATCTTCGCCATGGCTGGCAACCCGCCCAAGACACCGCTTCCGAACTTGGCCGCCGGCTCCTCCTCCTCCCAAGCCACCGCTTCCGACCGTAGCCGCCGGCTCCTCCTCCACGCCCAATCCACCGCCTCTGACCTTGGCCGTCGGCTCCTCCTCCTCGCCCCCAACGACCGCGTCCGAAGTTGTACAGCCACCCCTCTTATGGGGAGCTCATCGACTCCTACCTGCGCCCCTGGGCCGTCTCAAGAACCCCGGCGAACTCCATCCACGAGGCCGACCTCTACGGCGCCGACCCGGACCTGCTCACCAGCAATCACGCGGCGGTGACTTCGAGCGATGGGGAGAAAGCGTGGTACTTCTTCACGCCGCTGCACCCCAACGGCTCCTCCAACACCCGAATCAAGCGCTATGTGGACACCGGAAAGAAGGGAACCTGGGTCAGCGACGCGCGCGTGATGGACGTGCACTCCAACGGCCAGGTGATCGGACACCGTCGATGCTTCGCCTTCGAGGAGAAGGTGGGAAACAAGACTGTGAAATCGGCATGGCGCATGATGGAGCTCCGCCGCCTCAACCCCAATGAAGGAGGCCAAAAAGCGGTCTACTCGGACCTTCTTGCCCTGTGCAAGGTGTACACCGTCGGGGATGCCAAGGCGGAGGGCGAGAGTTCTATGGCGGTGGCGAACGCGGACGCCGAGGCCCCGCACCGTCTGCACCGGTGGCGCCTGGACCGGAGGGCGAGAATTCTATGGCGGTGGCGAACGCGGACGCCGAGGCCCCCGCACCGTCGACTGCACCGGTGACGCCTGGACGCGGACGCGAGGGCGAGAAGGCGGACGAGGAGATTGCTGCGGAGACGGCGGCGGGGCCTGAGCCTAAGAAGAGGAAAGCGGGCGACAAGAACTCTGGTGCGGAGACGGCGACGGTGGCGTCATCGCCTGGACGCCAGGTGAAGGCCGATGGCGAGATCAAGAGCGCTGATGCGGCCAGGACCGGAGAAATCATCGCTGACGGCAAGGACCCTCTTGATCTTGATGCTGCGGAGAAAGCAGAACAGGAGGAGCCCGGAGTTCGCAGGGATACCCGATACTACGATTTCATGGGTGTCAGCAGCGACCCCAATTTCTACGATTTCATGGGTGTCAGCAGTGCCCCTCTTGATGCTACGGACGAAGCAGAAGAGGAGGAGCCCAGAGATCCCAGGGACCCCTAGTTCTACGATTTCTTATCAGATTCGCAGAACCCAAAGAAACAGTGACTGGTGAGCCATGGTAAAACCCCAAACGCTATACTCTGTTCTCTGTAAAATGCGCTGTTAGCACTAGTGTTAATAGTGGTAGGAAGCTGAGTGCAGCAGCAAATTTCTGCTGTATAAGAACAGGATTACGAAGTTGCAATTGAACAATTAGGACAGGTTTCTTGACATCACGAACCATCAGTTCTTGTGGCATGATGGATAATTTCAGAGGAGAATAACAGGGAATGTTGCAAAGCAATAACACACAGGAAGCAGAGAGCTCCCTAATTTGGCCTTTAAAGTGCATAAGAACAGCAACCTGCACATGTCTCAAGTACATTTGAAAAATACACTAAACATTTAACAACTTTTGATAATTCCCAGCAACTATTTAGTCTCCCAGCTAGCTCAGGTTTCTTCCATGTGTGCAGACAAAACCAAGCTTATTTATTCTGACCACTCTGCTCAATGGTTCTTGGAGCTGAAGGCAAATGGACATAGTTTAGACTTTAGAATCATACAAGAAAGATTGTAGCTAAATGAAACAATGCAGCAAATTTCAGAATGATGGGTCGAATGCGATAGTCAGTGGTCTTACTTGCAGACAAGAAAAGGCATCCTCCAAACTCAAGTTTCAGATTCAGACACCAAATCAGCAACTGTTTCTTCCCCTCAATGTTTGGTTTGTGCTCTGTTATCAACCATGAGAAATGATCTATATAAGCTGCAATACTTTGACGGCCAGGATACAGTTGGAGCTAATGCTCACTTTGTCTAGTTTGTTTACAAAGGGCTGGCAAGACAACCTTATGAAAAACAATGAGAAATATAGCGACTGCATATAGTATAAGTTAAACTGCAAATCCAGGAAACAGAGCCATGGATGAGTGCTATTACAAGGTTCAGGGTTAATAATTAGCGTAGTATCGTGTGGACAGTACTACTTGTAACTCTAGGATGATGTTTTAGTTTAGGAAGGAAGTGTTTTTTTTTTTTTTTTTTTCACCTACAGCTCTTTGAAAGCAAATGCAGGAAGCAGAGTGTGATACACTGCTACCTCACCAGACCTCAGAGGGCAAAAATGATGCAGGAAAAAACTAACATAGTGCACAAAATGTTCAGAGCGAATTCAAAGCACGATTGTAAGATCTGAAACCCATGAAACCACACAGACAAAATTGAAAATCCTGAGATGCTTGCTTCAAAACAGTTCCATACTGTATTCCTAATGTACCATAAGCAACACTAGAGATGAATCCCTTAAATTTCTTTTGTTTGTGAGAGCGAGAACAATGTGCTACCAAAGATGCAACACGACGATAAAACGCACCCAACATTCAGAAATACTTCGGTTTAGTTAATTCACAATAGCAGCAGAAAGTATGATCACAAATTGTTTTTCCTAATTCTTTCCATTAAAATTAAACGCAAACAGAAACACCAACCGACGTGTGGACCTTCCAGTTCCAGCTGGCTCTATAAAACCGCCGCCGTGCCTAGCCTGGCCTCCTCGTGATCGAAACACACAACGGCTCCTGAAACCATTCCATCTTCGCGCCCAAGCAACCGCCTCCGAATTCCATCTTCGCCATGGCTGGAAGCCCGCCCAAACCACCGCCTCCGAACTTCGCCGTCGGCGCCTCCTCCTCGCCAAGCCGCCGCCTCTGATCTCCATCGGCCGCCACCCCTCCGACGAGGAGCTCATGGACTACCTGCGCGACCGGGTCGCCTCCGGGACCCAGACCCAGGCGCCGAAGTTCATCCACGAGGCCGACCTCTACAGCGCCGACCCGGACCTGCTCACCAGCAATCACGCGGCGGCGACTTCGAGCAATGGGGAGAGAGCGTGGTACTTCTTCACGCCGCTGCACCCCAAGGGCTCCACCAAGACCCAAATGAAGCGCCATGTGGACACCGGAAAGAAGGGAACCTGGGTCAGCTTAGGAAGAACCCGAAGGAAGTGCTCTCCAACGGCCAGCTGATCGGGCACCGTCGGAGCTTCGCCTTCGAGGAGAAGGTGGGCGGCATGCTTCTGAAATCGGCATGGCGCATGATGGAGCTCCGCCTCAAGCCCAATGAAGGAGGCCAAGAAGCGGGCTCCTCCGACCTTCTTGCCCTGTGCAAGGTGTACGTGTACCCCCATCCGGGCCATCCCAAATGCCAAGGCGGAGGCCGAGAGTTCTATGGCGGCGGCGAATGAGGACGCTGAGGCCCCCGGAGCGTCTGCAGCGGTGACGCCTGGACGCGAGGGCGAGGGGGCGGACGAGGAGGAGATTGCTGCGGAGACGGAGGCGGGGCCTGTGCTTAAGAAGAGGAAGGCGGGCGACAAGAACTCTGGTGCGGACGCGGAGACGGCGGCGTCGTCGCCTGAACGCCAGAACAAGGCCGACGGCGAGATCGAGAGCGCTGATGCGGCCACGACCGGGGAAAGCTTAGCTGACGGCAAGGACCCTCTTGATCTTGATGCTGCGGAGAAAGCAGAACAGGAGGAGCCCAGAGTTCACGGGGGATAACCGATACTACGATTTCATGGGTGTCAGCAGCGACCCCAAGTTCTACGATTTCTTTTCAGATTCGCAGAACCCAAAGAAACAGTGACTGGTGAGCCCTGGCAAACCCCAAACGCATACCCGTGTTCTCTGTAACATGCGCTGTTACTACTGGTGCTAATATGGTAGGTAGCTGATTGCTGAGTGCAGCATCAATTTCTCCTGTAAAAGAACACAATTACATGGTTGCAATTGAACAATTAGGACAGGTTTCTTGACATCACGAACCATCAGTTCTTGTGGCATGATGGATGATTTCAGAGTAGAATAACAGGGAATACTGGACAGCAATTACACACAGGAAGCAGAGAGCTCCCTGATTTGGCCTTTTAAAGGGCACAAGAACAGCAACCTACGATTGCACGATCTGACAGATCACATCACAGACATACAAATGCACATGTCTCAAGGACACGTGAAAACTACACTAAACATTTGACGAGTTTTGATAAGTCCCAGCAACTATTTAAGCTTTCAACATAGTCCCCAGCTAGCTCAAATGCCTTGCGTGGATGCAGAATTGCAGATAAAGACCAGGCTTATTTATTCTGACCTGTCTGCTCTATGGTTCTTGGAGCTGCAGGCAAATGGACATAGTTCAGAATCATATAAGGAAATATTGTAGCTAAATGAAACAATGCACCAAATTTAGAATGATGGATCAAATGCCATAGTCAGTGGTCTTAGTTGCAGATAAGAAAAGGCATTCTCTGAACTCAAGTTTCAGATTCAAGCACCAAAATAGCAATTGTTTCTTCCACTCAATGTTTAATCACCGTATTATTCCCTTTGGTTTGTGCTCTGTTATCAGCCACAAGAAATGATCTATGCATATAAGCTTCAATCCATTAGTGGCCAGGTTACAGATGCTAGCTAAAACTTGAATACTTTGCCTAACTTATTTACAAAGGGCTGACAAGACAACCTTATGCAAACAATGAGAAATGTAGCCACTGCATAGTATAAGTTAACTGCAAATATAAGTTCTTGGAAATTAATAAATCCGTCCTGCAAGACTGTAACATATGCACATGATACATGCAGAATTTCTAGATCTATTGTTACAAATTGTACATACCTATTCCAACAGCATCAGAGCCCCTCATGATTTTTAGCTTCCGGCAGATAGAGGTAAAATAACTGCAAATGAACAAATAAGGTCAGAAGTTCAGCATTTGCATCTTGAGTGGTGTCTTGTACAGATATGAAACTTACACAGGGTAATCAGTTGACCAAATTATATAACAAATATGTTCAACACCTACACCACAAGTACATTTTACATTTTTTCTTTTCATCCTTCTGTTATTTGCATGTCACCGTAGCTGGTTGAAGAAAATTTAACACTACTGAGACAGTGAGCAACTGATGGTAAGATGTAATGCATGCACTAGGGGCTTAAATAATGTGAATGGTATTTTTTCCATAGTCATATAATATGTTCATAATAATTGCTAATAAAATTAACAACAGATGAACCAAACTTGACAAAGCTATAGTCTATGCTAGTACCATTGAAAGTAGTATATGACAATGTAAAGATACTTACTCCCAGGGAAGATCACCAACAAGCATCCAGTCTGCATCCTTATCCTCATATGTAAGGACATACTCCTGGTCTTTGAGGGCATCAACCTTTGAGCCATTAGTCAGCCTGTCTTTGCTTGATGATTTGTGCAGACCACTTTGACCTTTAAAATCACAGGCTAAGTAAATATCCTTGTAAATAAAAAGACATGCGTGCTGTGCAAAAACTGTTCAGTGATTTGTATGGTATTTACTTTCTGTTCACACGTTATTACATTAGTCATTACTATCACTATTTGTTAGGTCATGAAATCTGTGTGTCCCAATTATTAGTCGATTGCTAAAGCGACATGGAGCTCTGATGAAAATTGAGCAGTGGAGCTAAGGCCGATGGCACTTAGATCGTGGCATGATAAGCAGAAAGTTTCTTCCTGTACAAAAAATTGACTGTATGTTTGCACTTCGTGCTTTTTAAGATCATAGATAGATAGATGCATAAGCATAAAACATCGCTGTATGAATGCTATCTTCACGCGAGCCTTACGAATCTTTGCATCAAGAAAGCAATTTTTATTCAACAATAATTACTCAAGCTCCTCCCACTCTCTTGGAGTAGTAAATCTAGACATCTACTAGTACATCACAAAGGACTTATAGCAACGGATCCAATCAATAAGCTTCCAAACATGGCAGTGAACGGCGCAGTACTTAACTTGCGCAATTACAACAGGGGTAACGCATGAAAAAAGAAGCATGGAACCGAACCCCACTCACCAGTGATGAAGCAGCTGAACATCTTCTGAAGCGCCATGGAGAGGTCCTCGTAGCTGGAGTACATCTTGATGTCCACCTTCCTGAGGTAGGGCGCGCCATCCATGCTGACCTTGACGTACATGGGCCCGCCGCCCCCGCTGCCTCCGGACGCGGCCTCCTCCGCGGGCGCCTTGCTCTTGGAGGCGGTCGCGGCGAGGGTGTTCTTCCGGTAGTTCCGCACGGGCGGCCATCCCACCACCTGCGCCCTGCACGCACCCACGGATCGATCGACAGGCAGCACCGCATCGATCGGTGAGCACAAAACAGTAGCGCCTGCCTGCGACGAATCGAAGCGGGGATCGGTCGGTCGGTCGGTCTTACTTGGCGGGCGGCTGCGCGGTGGGGGAAGCCTGCTGCTGCTGCTGCTGCTTGTCGTCGCTAGGCTTTGGCAGCGGCGGCGCTGGGGCGCTGGGCGGCGGGGTCCGGGAAGGCGCGCTTGGCGGATGCGGCCGCCGGCGCCGCCGCCGCCTTGGGGGCAGCCGGGAGCGGGCCGAGGGAGAGCGCGGCGGCGACGTCCTCGCAGCAGTCCCGGTCGGGGGACTCGGAGCCCGGCAGGCCGAGGCGGAGCGTGAGGCGGGGCGCCGGTGAGGACGAGGATGAGGAGGACGAGGTCGGCGTCGGCGGTGCCGCGGTGGCGGCGGAGAGGCCGATGTAGTCGTGGGGCTCGAGGGGGGGCGGCGACATTGGGGGGCGGGCGGGTGGGCGAGAGAAGAGACAGGGCGAGCTGGGGCCTGCGGGGTAGGGGGTGGTGGGTTTGGAGTGGAGGTGAGGTGAGGAGGGGGGCGCGAGAGCGACGACTTGTTGGAGCAGTGGTGGTGGTAATAAAAGTGGCCGACCGGGAGGATTTTTAACGATTTTTTTTTTTTTCCGGGCGGGGGCTTGTCCGCTTGTCGTCTTGTCGCGCGGTGTTTTCTGCGGGCTTCTATGGTGGGTCTCGATGCGTGGGGTGGGAGTCTGCTCTGTGGGGTCGGGCTTGTGCGGCGTCCTCTCCTGGTCAGCTCTCTCTCAGCTGCTGCCTTGCGTGCCTTGCGAACCGGCCGGCAAATAGCCAGGTCGGCGACGACGATGCTACTAGTTTTGGGAAGTGCACGTCATGTCTCCAAGCAATCCATCCACGGGACAAATTGGCCGTCCGCAAGCTAATCCAACCCCATCGTGTTTAGTATTTAACGACGTTTTCCACCTACGAGAAGCGTCCATGACCATTGACCAACAAATACGGAGAGTACGGTGTTCCTTGAGTCTGGAGAAAACAACTAGGAGAACGTGGATGGATGGAAAAGGCCAGTCTGGGACTAGTCCTACCAGAGCTGACGACGTCACGGCAGACGGCTCGGGCCAACGTAGACGTGGGGATTTGGCTTCATAATCGGCAGATATTTAACATAACACGGCGGACCAATTGCTACTGGTTACTGTTTTCACCACTCCAAACTCGTCCTCCTCGGTTGTTCCGCAATTTTGGCGCATGTCCATGGTAAACAGTGATCCTTGATATCTCTGAATTCTGAAACATGCAAGTCCTGTGCTGTGCACGACGTGTCCGGGTACAAAACAAGTACAACACCAACTGTTGTAGGAGTACGTTGGAGACTTGGAGTAGTACTTGGTTTCCCTGACCAATGGCTAATAACTACTGCTATATCAGCAGGCAGCAGGAGTCACGATTAGGTGGTGATGAATGAAGGATGGAGTAGTTAGGTGCAGGTTGTTGGTGCGTTTGGACTGATGTGGTGCGCGTCTTCGGCGTGTTTCATGAGCAAAAATCGAAGCGACCGAACATGAGGGGAAAGGAAAAATTAAGGCGCACTAGTACACACGGTCGTGGGGTTGGGGCGCAGAGACGAAACCGCCGACACGCGAGAAAGACCCGACAGACACGTCCCGGCCTCTCCTCCCGGGCCTCACAGCCAGCCACACGACCTCTCGCGCGCGCGCGCACACCAAACCCACCCGCACCGCACGCCACGCAACCCGTTCCCGTGCTCCCAGCCGTGTGCCCGTGCCTCCTTGGCGCTAGCTGCTCCCCCGCGCGCACGGACACGGGACACCGGCACGCCCCATGAAGTAGGTCGGCATTTTCCTCCATCCCATAGCACATCTGTCTTTTTATGCAAGAGCCGGCAACAACAAATATGTTGGTCATATACAGATAGAAAAAAAAACAAGTTTTGTAACTAGGAAACTGACATCAACAAGGAAGAGCTAACAGAGAGGGAACCACCGCAACAAATATACAAAACATTAACGAAACCTCAAAACGAAGACCACCTAACGTCACGCAACATGTCATTAAAAACAAGTTTTATAACAAGGAAAAGAAAAGTCGAGAAGATACACAAACGTCGAACGAAGAACCAAGGTTTTCTAACCAAAACTCCTGAAAAGACTACCTCACGAGGGTGAAACCATCCAAAAAATGATCACCGAACGTCACCCGACATATCATTAGAAACAAGTTTGTAATTAGCGAAGGAAAAATCAAGAAGATACCGCAGATATCGAACGGAGAATAAAGTTTTTTTTTTTTTCAACCAAAACTCCTGAAAAAGGAGAGGACCTCACAAGAATGTCTCCAACAAGTAGTCATTAACACCGACACATATATTTGACTCTAGTGCAAGCCAAGAGCATCCACATATATTTGACTCTGTTGCAAAAGACATGGTTGTATGGCAATAGGAACGAGTTAAAGAATTCCCATCGTGGACACCAGGACTTAAGGTGGGACCCTCAAAGATCGCAATTAAGGTCGATAATTGTAAGGTTCAACATGTTCGCTTGAACTTATCAGCCGTAAAAAACCATCAGTCGAACAACTCAATTATGCATGTGTGGTACAACAAGTTAACATGAGTTTCCCATTCCCAACAATATCCTTGGTGCCTGATTCCGCATCGCCAGTGCCATGTTTTTCTTATGCAGCAACTCATTCTTTCTCCTTGATACCTCTATGGAATTCAACGAATAAACTTTAGCTCCCCATCTCTTTCCTTCCCTATCCGTTGTGTTTGTATTTGTGTGTTGTATGGTGACTAAATGTACTCAGTGGTGAATTAGGATTTAATGAAAGTGAGGGCCGAAGTCATCTTTAACTTATGGAGCCCTCATTTTTCTCTGTTTTAAGGCTTAAAAAATAGGAGAGGCTCCATTGTCATGGAAGTGGTAAGAGGAGTTCAAGCCTCACTCGCCCCACCACTAGATCTGCCTTTGAATGTACTATTACTATTTCTGATTGTATTATGAATTGAATATTGAGTTCTACTAAGATTTTACCGCTCAGTTTTGAAGGCGACGATGTTTCTTCACGGTGCCATTTTGTTGTCGTAGGTAAATCCTTGTCCCTTTTTGCAGTGCAGGATCCTGTTTAGGGCTTGTTCGGTTGTTTGGGATTAATTCCAACCAGAACCAATCCACGCAGTGTCACGAGCTAGCAGATCTTTGACATGCAAATAGCTTCGACGGGAATTCGTTCCACTTCATGCAGCCCCTACACGTTCAATTGCATGCAGCTTCTACACGGATTCATTCCACTACCCGAGAGTACGGGCTTGATTCCAGGCGAAGGTGATGCATGCTCACGTACTTTCACAATCATGGAGTAGCTAATTTGCTTCCCTACCAATCCTGCAGTGGGCTAACTAACACGCATTTTAGAAGAAACCGGCTGGATTGAATCCTGGCAGGATCGGTCCACAACCGAACAAGGCCTTATGCGTTTTGCTTCCCTCCACCTCACCATCAACATCCAAAACCATGATGATTTCGAACAATTTCATGGACTAGGTGAAGAACGGCTTGTTCCTTGACGAGATACACGTGCATATGGAGTGCTGCAACGTATATACAATTAATCAATTAGCTCTGAAGAGCAATTCAATTTTAGTTTTGTTGTGATTCTTGCGTCGGATGTTATCAAATGATTTGTTGTTTGTGGTGGATTTGAGGCAGGCTTTTGCACAGTTGAGTAGTTTGGAAGTTTTCTGAATTAAATCCTTTTTTTCCCCTAGTAATGTCCCTACACTTGTTTCCCAAAGAACAAGTGTTTGTTGGGGACGTCATTTGTATAGATATGATTTTTCCCTCTGTGATTTGGCCCCTAGCCCTGAAGAAAGTCAGCAGCACGTCGGTGTGGACTGTCGACGCTCGACGGCAAGTTGGCGACCGATGATGTCCATCTGCTGCCCTTCTTTCCTGGTGTCTCGTGTCTCGATTCTCGGCTATACTGCACCTGCACGTCCCCTGCTGCTGCCGCTGCTTTTGCTAACCTAGCAGTAGTAGTGGTTCCTTCACACTCCCACAACAATGCCATGCCATGCCAGTGCACCGCGCGCGCAGGCAGAGCCCCGCCGGCCGGCCACACGCGCGGGGCAGCAGCGCAGGCGTAGAGTAGGTGGCTGCAGGCTGCCGCTTGCCGATGCGCGCCTTAATGAGGCTAGCTACCGTCTACTCCTACGAGTAGCCTCTGCTGCCCTGGTTGCCTGCTACTCCTACTACTCTCGTGTGTTCACTTCACTGTCCCCCCGGCCATGGCGGATGGCGCCATGCGCTCATCATCATCGCCTCAGCCAGGCTCACAGAGAGAGGAGAGTCCCGTGGTGCGTCGAGCGCGCGCTCTGTCGTCGGCTCGCGCCCGTGACTCCGGGTCGCCGTTTCCAGCTTCCACCGTCAACGTGCCTAATGTCGTGCTCTCTGCTCACATCACCACAGAAAATTTCCTCATATCCAGCACAAGACAGAGGCCACTACTATGTTGCTGTGTTAGAATAAGCCCTACTAGATCATTGACTAATCCAAAGTGGCCGGCCGGCCGCTCGCTTTGCTCGACACCGAATCAGGTTCCTCGTTAAACAAACGAACCATCGCCACCGACTGCTCTATTGCCAATTGACAATGGTAGAGGAGCATGACGCACCAAGAGAGAACGTACACCATCAGATGTCGAGTGTTGCAAGCTTCAGAATACCAAGGCCACGTTTAGTTGGCAGATTTTTTGCCACAAAAGTGCAAATTTTTAGACTCTCTCTCCATCACATCACATTAAATACACCAAAAGACATATGTTCGGAGCAGTAAATGTAGGTAAAAAAATTAACTAATTACACAGTTCTGTTGTACATGACGAGACGAATCTTTTGAGCCTAGTTAGTCCATAATTGGACAATATTTACCACAAACAAACGAAACGTCTTCACAATTGTCTTCTGAAGTCGAAAAAGTCACTTTTGCTAAAATTCTGCCAACTAAACAATGCCCAAATGGGAAGATGCAGACACGTTTGGTAGTCAGGTTTACAAAGCCATTTAGCACGGGCACGCGCGGCCATGATGAGAGCCGAGCGCCGGTTGCCGCTCGTCCCTTGTCCAGCGCCGGCCGGCGCGTGTCGCCGCCTGCCTGTCTGCCCCTCGGCTCTCTCGTCCGCCTGCTCGTGCCCGCTGCCTGCGCACACTGGCTCCTTCCTCGGACAGCACCACCGGCCGGCCGAAGCAGCGCACCAAACACACGAAAAGGGAAGTAAAAAGCCCAGAAGAACACCAGAAGCCATTGCCTGTCTGTTCCTCCCAGTGGGGGCAGCCGCTGCCAAAGCCGTGAACTGGCTCAGGCGGCGCCCAGCCTTGCCCGTACGTACGTGCGTGCGTGCGTGGGTGCGTGCCTGCGAGTACGACGAAAGGCACCCACCATGCGCATACATGGTGGTGCATCGCTGCCGGAGCACTGGCGCTTCGATGCACACACACACGCTGCGCCAAGACGTGCAAGCGTGCTGCGGGGTCGGGGCGGTGCTCAGCTGCAGCGGCACCTCTGCAAGCGCACGCTCAAACGAGAGCAACAGTAGTAGGCGCTGGCTCAACTGGAAGTCAACTCGTGTCCGTTTGCTTCCATGGCCCAAGTGGTTTGGTCACAGGTAGCACACGTAGTAGAAGGAGCAGGATACCGGCACCGGCAGCCGGCAGGTCAGCAGCGCTAGTTCTGTTGTCCAAACTGCGTTGCCTGTTCCTCTGCGTTCACCATGTCCCCTCTGTAGTCTTGCCTGATGAGCAATTGAGCATCTCTCTCCTTTTCAGAATAATAAAGGCTTCCTGAGCATCTTACCACTGTTTTCGAGCGTATAACTGCACATCTAATAAATTATTAACAATTCCATCACTACTCCATGAGATGATTGGAAACTTAAGTAAAAAATACTCCAAAGTGCTTAGGAAGTCGTTTAGGAAGACTTTTCCAAAACGACTTCCTTTCAATATGGAGGGAGTACATGAATTGGCTCTAAACTCCACGTTTTCTCTTGGAGTGTAGTTTGAAGAGCTTTGTTTGGCAAACCTAGACTAGATGGGCACTAGGGTCTTTGTGTGAAAATGCATGGAGTAATTACAAACTGTTAGCACTATATACAGTAATTTTCTATAGAAATTTTTAAATGTTGCGGTCGGTTGTAGCTTCGCCCCTAGCTTGGCTAGAGAAGAAGTTCGAAAGTTAGAGCAGAGGGACCTAAACTAGACACTCACAATGTAAACTCTACCATAGAGCTTAAGCTTATTTATTACATTTCTATTTATTATACTCCCTCCATAGTTGAAAAGGAAGTCGACAAATGACACGGTCTCCAAAGCGCAACTTTAACTTCTTTTTCTATAAAAAACATTTATTAAAAAATTATATATGTATACTTTTATGAAAGTATTTTTCAAGACAAATCTATTGATATGATTTTCACATTTCTAAACTCAACGACTTAAAAGTTATTAATGATTTATGTTCCCAATGTTTGACCCAAGCCTTTTCCAAAAACGCCTTCCTTTTCAACCATGGAGTAGTACTTTTGTTGACGTGAAAATATATTTATAGAAGACCGCGCGAAAAAACAAAGACTTTAAGTCTTCTTAGATTCCAAATCTTTGATACCTTCGAAATAATAAATAGTTTAACTCTATGCCTCTGCATTGTGAGCACCCTTAGTGTTGTTATTTGCTAGGCAAAGCTGATCAATCAGGGCACCTGTGTAAGAAAATTATCATATGATAAATATTAACGAAGGGAGAGGATCAAAGTTTTATAGAGATGAAACTATTTTATAATATTTTAGTAAAGTAAACCAAGTTTATATATAAAAAAAATTATATCTTCATATAGGAATTTTATGAAAATATGTTTCATACTCTCTAAAAAAAAAACAATTCTAGCTTTGAATCTTGACAAGCGCTTGTCCAAATTCAAAGCTAGAATTGCGTATTTTCCTAACGAAGGGAGTAACTAATCTAATCATTTTTATTTGGTATCATAAACATAGTGTTTGTATTTTTATATAAAATTATTTAAATATTTGAAAAGTGAAAAATAGAAAAAAAAAATTTGGAAGGTAAGCAACATGAAAAGTGAAATGATTTTTGGAAGAATTTCAAATGAATTTATCTTGTGAAATGATGAAATGAGTCCCCTTCCGATGGCCACACGGCACCTAACCCATATCTTTTTGGAAAAAGTCCGGATTCCCTCCCCAACTATCACGAAAGTTCACTTTTCCTCCCTCAACTCCAAAACCGGACAAAATCACACTCCCTCAACTTTTCAAACCATGCAAATTACCTCCCTCGGCGGTTTTGAAGGCGGATTTGCTACAGTAATCATGGTTTTGCTACAGTGTCAGCGGGTTGCTACAGTAATAGCGACTTTTCCTTTTCTTTTTTTAAAAATTCGGTTGAATCTTTGAAAAATCATAGTAAATCACGAAAAAATCATAAAATAAAAAATCCAATTTTGTTGGACTCCACATGATTAGACCTACATTGAATATATAATATGATATGCTTTAGTACAAAGTTTTTTGCTACGAAGGTTTTGTCTTTTTCTTTTATATTTATTTGGTTTGAATCTTTAAAAAATTATAGTAAATCACAGAGAAAAATCATAAAATAGAAAATCTAATTTTGTTAGACTCCACATGTGCATGTCTACACAGTGAATATATAATATAGTATGCTTTAGTACAAAATTTTGGTTGTAGCTTTAGATCTATGCTTTTTGTAATTAATTGAAATAATTAAAGTTTGCAACTTCATAATTATTTTGTTGGACTAAAGCATACCATATTATATATTCAATGTGTAGATCTACTCATGTGAGTCTAACAAAATTGATTTTCTATTTTATGATTTTTCTATGATTTACTATTATTTTTCAAAGATTCAGCCAAATAAATAAAAAAAAAAAAGACAAAACCTTCGTAGTAGCAAAAAAACTTTATACTAAAGCATATCATATTATATATTCACTGTGTAGATCTAATCATGTGGAGTCCAACAAAATTAGATTTTTATTTTATGATTTTTCTATGATTTACTATGATTTTTCAAAGATTCAACCGATTTTTTTAAAAAAAAGAAAAGACAAAGTCACTGTCAGTGTCACTGTAGCAACCTCGCTGACACTGTAGCAAAACCGCGGATACTGTAGCAAATCCGCCTTCAAAACCGCCGAGGGAGGTAATTTGCATGGTTTGAAAAGTTGAGGGGAGGATTTGTCCGGCTTTGAAATATGGCGGAGAAAAAAAGTGAACTTTGTGATAGTTGAAGGAATCCGACTTTTTCCTATCTTTTTTTCTCCCACGAATTGGGCCCTTTCGTACAGGCCCAGCCTAAGCCTATCTCGGCCAGTTTTTTTTTTTTTTTTTTTTTTTTTTTTTTTTTTTTTAAAAGGTCGGCAAGCATGGTTTGGTACGATTTTTCTTTACAAATATCAATATTATTTTCTATAAGTTTAATAAAATCTAATAAAGTTTGACTTTTTGAGAAGTGATATGTGTATATATATTTCAGGATGCAGAGAGTGTGTATATCCAAGGACAAATCAAGGATAAGGCCTCCCATGCAATGGTGCTCTCCCTCGAGCCACCCTTCTAATTTTTTTTTTTCTGAAGAAGAAGAAGAAGAACAACAACAGAGAGAATGAAAGCAAGGAATAAAAAAAAAAGAGAGAACAAAACTCTTTCAAGCATCTTCGCCAAATCTTTTTTTTTTTTTCCCCTAAAACCTATCATATAGAGAAAATGAGGTGAAAAACTATGCTTTGAGTCCCATTCTCATCCCATTTTCCATCTTTCCCTGCGGATCCCTTAAACAAAAGGGAAGACAATGCTCCATCCCGTTTCCCTTTCTCAAAACAGTTATTTTCGCGTGACATCTCCTGTTGGTTTGCATCCACCGCAACACATGCCGCTGGTCGTCCTAATCGAGTTCACGGTGGCTAGGTTGTCGTTGCACCCCGACCGCACGCCTCCGAATTTGGTTTAAGAAGAAGCTACAACACCATGGGGCGGGGCCGTCGAAGAGACCTGCCGTTGGTCCGGTAGGGATGGCCGGATGGCAAAGGCAGAGTGCACCTAAATACGAAACCCGAAACTTAAACATGACCTGACCTTGAACCCTGAATACTTTAAATTTGCTCACCTGGTCATAGTCATATATCCTAGAGGCTAGAGCTGCTAGGCGCATTTGCTTGCACGTCGTTGGCCCTTGAATATGCTGGTAGTTGATCATGCAAGTTTCTCCCGTTCTCCCTCCTCGACGGCGACGAGACATCGTCGTCGGTCGATCGTCCACGAGCCTCTCGCTAGGTGAGACGTACGCTTATCCGTCGAAACCGCAAGATGGTACACCGGTACAGACTGCAAATTAACGTCCTCTGAATTCTCCGTGCAACATCGTTTTCACTTTTCCGAAGGGAAAACGCCTTGCTCCGCTCGGGAAAAAAAAAGATGCTATCGATCGAGAACGTACAGGGGACGTCTGTAGTGGTTGAGTTCCTAGCTAGCTCACTACCACAAGCACGCACGCCCAACGACTTTGAGCAGGATCTGCCTTAATTTGAAAAAAGATAGTTTTTCCGTTCCGCGAGGGGGTCTTGAAAGTGACCACGTTATATATTCTAAGCAACCAAGCGAGGTTTTAGGTTTTGACACGCATCGGTCTTTTATTTTTCGATTTTTTTTGTTCAGGTTTATTTATCTTGCACGTTTTTTGTTTGAACATTTTGCCTAAATTAAAGCATGGTCCTGGACACGGCTCAGCTGCCGGCAGATTGTTGAGGAAGAATCGACGGGCGTGAAATGTTTTTGGATGCTTCCTCGTATTCTCTCACTGTAAACCTACACCAAAAGTTGGATACGTTTCCACAACGTAGCAAGTGCAGCTAGCAGAACATCAAGTCCTAAAAATTAAGTCCAAAATGTAGGTGTCCGAAACCAAACGCACCGCCACTGCCATCGTGCTCTGCATCTGCGTGCGCAGTCTGAATGGCCGGACTCGTTGCCATTGGGAAGTAGCTAGGCAGTGTTGCTTTGCAGCGCGGCGAGGTTAGGGTTAGGTGGTGACAAATACTAGAAAAAAAAAAAAAAAAAAAAACTGTCCAAGGCAAACAAAGCACCATGGGCGCTGGGCGCAGCATGGATGTTGTTGTCGATAAAGCTAGCGCAGGTTTGGTACAGGATCGCGGCGGTACCCAGATCCAAAAAGGGACCCCGCAACGCCACAATCTTCACGCGAGTTGCGAAATACCAAACTCCAACAGAGACACAGGACCAAATCGCTTTGTCAAGCTTGTTTCCTTTCTCACTCACTCTCTTCTCTTGCATGGACGACTTTCTATGCTGCTTCCATCCAGGGCATAGATTTGTAGCTCCCTCCTTCGTCCATCCAACGTCTGGACTTCTAGAGGTTGGGAGGGCGACACTATGCATATCATATATACTAGCCGCATATTGTCGGTTATTATGTCATGTTCATATCGTATCCTCGATGCTACGCAAATAAGCAGACGCAGAGCAACTCTAGGGACAGAGCATCTTCAGAAATTTTTATAAAACAACTTCGATTATTTAGGGGGGGAAAGTCCATTAGGATATGGTCATCTCCAACATAACACTTTAGCTAGCAATATATCTATGTAACAATATATTAGTTAAATAAAAGTATCTATATGTAATATGAAAAATAGCAATGGCAACATCTTCTACCATGAAACAATATACTAGTTGTCTTTTTGCATTAATGTAGTGATGGCAATATCTCCTACCATGAGAGTTCCTTATAATATACTCCATCATCCCCAGAAGAACATGACTTCGCTCTCTGCTGATTAGTCAAATAATAATATCAAGTTTGATTAATTATTTTTATTTATATAAATATACTACTATCTATAATGCATAATAAGCATTATTAAATTAAACATAGAATAAGTTTTTTTAATAAATATATTTAGAAATAAAAATATTATAAACTTAGGCAATTTAGGAATTTTTGATGCCTCGATAAACGAGGTTTACATCCTCTTCGAAATGGACAGACACGAGAGTAGAAACAATGAGATCCAATTCATGTAAACCAACAAAGGACTTGGTACTTACTTGAGTTTGCCGCGTACCCGAAGAATGAGTTTGTTGCTCTTCGCACCGTCTCTCTCCACGTGCTTCTTTCATCACACATTAACACAAAGATCGATCAATCAAAAAGGAGGGAAACACATTAACACACCCGCGCCCAACAAATCCTCGTTGACCACTCAAAACGTCCCACGACATGACCTCATGCTTACGTCACCGGGGACAGCTCGCGACACGCTATGGCTATAGCGATCGACTCCCGAAGAACAAGGGCGTCTCTAACGAGCTGACGTGGCAGCCGCAGGCTCGTCCGCCAGCTGGACGCTCGAGGGCCCCAAGTGTCAGGGGAATTTCAGGCCGTACGATCGGCGCGGCGGAGGCACCGATGTGCCGCCACGTCGCATATCGACGGCGGGTGCCGCGTCGCTCGTTGGTGGCTTCCTCACGACTCCAATACACCGTTTTTGCACGTAGCACCCCGGAGTTAAGTTAATTTGGGTTCATCAGGAGAGATTAAATAAAGACTTTGACAGCAAGCTTTTCTGTTATTTCTTAGAACGCACTTAAAGCAAGGTTATTGGGTGTGGTCTGGTGACAGGGACACTTAATTTGGGTATCTTTAAGATTCTCGCATTGGATGCGTGCACCACATGACACGGATGGATGTTGGATGGTGGTTGCCATGCCGTGTGAACAAGTTTTTTAATTAGATAATATTTAAAGGTGGCATATATTATATGCTGGTGTATCTCACAAAGATGAAAGATGCTTTCCCATCTCATCATGTATTAAGACCAAGAAGAAGAGTAAGGGGTTATGCAAGACGGGCATGAAGAATAATGACCGACAATATTTTCTCATTAATCATTGAAAAAGGTAACTTGTCCATCCCTAGGATGATATTCTAACTTTACGAGGACCAAAGGGTTCAACTTATTGATCCGAATTGGGAATTCTTCTGTTATTGTGTACATTTAATCATACAACTATATTTAGTTATGAATTTATTGACCTCAAATGGAATTTCTTACATTATTTATAGCATACATTTATATACTTATGCAACTATATTTAGTCAGTGACAAAAAAATTATGAATAAAATATGCACTAAAACTAACGATCCATTGCATTATTGTAAGGTCGAAAACATATGCCGTCAAGTTTCCTTTTTCTTTGTCTACACATCATTGACTACCTGCTAACCTTGATGATCTAGTCTAGTCAATGGTTTTGCTGGGGCTCAAACCTTTGTTTATGTTATATATACATAATGGGATGCCATACATAATTTCTTGGTCCATTTCATGTCACTGTTTGGTTAAGAACTAGTGTAACAATAGGTTCCTTTTTCATCACCGATAAAGCCAATGGATAATTTAGTGCCTTACCATTGTGTTACAAATGTTGTACACTAGAAAGATAAGCTTCACCAACTAACTAAACAATGATATGCTTTTAAGTTATTAGACACAACGACAATATTCTTCAATTCCCTTTTCTTTAATTTACACTAGCTTGATCATAGTAAGGGTAAATTTCTCAACCATTTATTTTATCGGTTATGAGGTTTTACCGCCTAATCTGCTCACGAAATCTAGAAGAATAAAACAGTGATCATACCTACATTTGTGTTACATATACATATATACTAATGTTTAATTTTGTTACTTGACTAGTACAATGTCTATGGGTTTGTTCGCTTCTACTAAAGCAACACTTTTCTAAAGAAGATGTTGCATGCGTACTCTAAGGGAGTGATTGGATGGCGTGCGCGGATGAGCCGACCTACGCGGCGAAGCCGGTTGGTGATTGGTGCGTGCGCGTGCTTCACAATGTAGAAAACCTAGGCGTTATAATGTGTGTGTGGCACCGATCGAGCCTATCTCGCGGGAAAACAGTTCCATTTCTATTTCCGCCAAGGCTAGTAGGGTATGAGAAGCCACATTTTCACCCGTTTAGGTTGAAGCCTTCATCTAGCTAACCAATTAGCGTAGTCATGCATCCCAGGGGCAGTTGGAGCTTCTTCTCTCAACCATAATCAAGCCCAAATAGACTATTGTGTGCGCTTACAACACAACTAAAATGGCTGATTCGAACATCCCCTTTGTAACAAGAGGTTATTTTCAGGTCACCTCAAACACACAATGGGATGTAGTAGCATAGATATAAGAATAAGCTCATGGTTTTTTAAACATATAATTATTTCATATTCGCTTTCAAGACTTCCACGAACACATTTTAAAAAAAAACAATCAATACATGCAAGGCTAGTGAACGGTCTAGTTGAGGTTTATGTCCCAATTCTTTTACTATTACAATAATATCCATATAATTTGATTGTTTTAGTACATAAATTTTACTATGTATCGAGCCATACATTATATCGAGTACATAACAAAATTGATATACCAAAGAGTCAAAGTGACTTATAATTTTTAGAAGTACGTCTAGATATATATATATATTAAAATCTATGTAACAAAAAAGTCAAAACAACTTAGAAGGTATTATACGCACCGTCTGTGTGTAGTGGCGTAGATATAAGCTTATATTTTTTTAAAAAAGAAAATAATTTCGTGTTCCATTTGAAGACTTCATATATGTACTTATATTTTAAAGAAATCAATGAATCACAAAGGTATTCTTGTTTGCCATACCGTGTTGAATGCGCCCACAGCCCACAAGCACTAGACAAAAGCGGCATGGCTATGGCTATCAATGATGAGTATCCTAAAATGCCGCGATCTGAGGGGCTTAAATGCAACGGGGGCTCTCGTCTCCCTCACCTTCCCGACGGCGACTGCCCAGCGCAGCCATATCCCTCCTCTTCTCCAACTCCTCTCTCTCGCTCTCTACCCTCACCAACTCCTACCTCCCGAGACGAATTCCGAGGCCGACACAAGAAAAGGGAAAGAACCAGAGGTAATTCGCCTTCCTGTGCTGCCGGGATTCTAGTTCCATTCCAATCCCTCCGCGCCGGCCGGCGGGTGCGCTGCCGCCACCCGGATCAGGCGACCTCGCGCCATCGACTCCATCTCTCGCCCTTCCGTCATCGTCTCCCCTGGGCGGCCGCGGAGCAAAGATCCGACCTGCTTGCTTCTCCTTTTGTCGGTAAGGACTCCCCGCTTGAATCGAAGCTCATTTCCCTATGCATAATTCGAAATTGTCCTTCAGTGGCGGATACCAATCGGTCCTTTTTTACTGTGCTGCGTGGTGGAGTGCTAATAGCTGGCAATTTTCTTTAATTTTGACCCTGCGTTAGGTGCGCCGCTGGACTCCGGTGCTGTACATGCTTGGCGACGGTGCTGAGCTCCTCCAATGGCCCGAAGAAATGCCGGCGCAATGCAGCGGGAGGGTTCGGCGGGGTCGGTTAAGGACTGGTCGGAATTCGACCCCTCGCCGTCCCCCAAGCTGGCCTACTCGCAGTCCTACGTCGCCATGAGAGGGCTGTTGACGGCGGTGGCTTCTCTGGACCCTGTCCTGATGTCCAGCAGCCTCAAGTCTCTGTGGGCAGCCTTGTCATCGCACAGGCACGCTCGGTCCTTGGAGAGGCCAAAGTACAAGGGGATGAACTGGAAGAGGCCCATGTTCCATCTGCTTGTGTGCTTCTTGCTGGGAGTTTTCATTGGATTCACACCACTCTTCTCTCTAGATTTATCCAACAACATAGATTCTGAAAACGAGACGCTTCCGTTCGATAGAGATATGGTCGACAGACAGATGCTGGAACTTAAAAGTACAAAGTTGGAGCCGTTTGTGGCTGCGGCAGAGTCTGAAGCTGCTGAAGAAAACCTGGTTGATGAGAGTCCTCCAGTTCCTGCGATGTTGGATGATGAAGTGGACTTCATCGAAGCGTCGCATACCCAACCTTCTGTTAATGACTCTGACTCTGTTGCAAGGAAACAGCTCATAATTGTGACGACGACCTCTGCTCGACCACACCAGGCGTATTACTTGAACCGTCTGGCTCAAGTGTTAAAAAATGTGCCGCCTCCTCTTCTGTGGATTGTGGCGGAGTGGCCATATCAGTCCCGTGAAACAGCGGAGATCCTGAGGTCTTCTGGGGTTATGTACAGGCATCTTATCTGCAATCGGAACAGTACAAACATAAGGAAGATTGTTGTCTGCCAAAAGAACAATGCAATTTTTCATATCAAGAAGCACCGTTTAGATGGTATAGTACATTTTGCTGATGAGGAGAGAGTGTATTCAGTTGATTTATTTGAAGACATGCGAAAAAAATCAGGTGACCTTTCTGTGCTGACACTTTCTTTTGTTGTACTGAAATTTATAGTAGTTCTGTTTATGACAAATTTATTCATGGACAAATTTTTGCAATGATAGACGATCCTAGCATAGCATGGATATACATGATTTACTGATGTAATTTTAATCATAAAAAACTTTTGCATCGTTTGCTCGCTTGTAAATGGTACAATCAACTTTGCTAAAACAATACTTTTCTAGAAACTAAAGGTTTGCTGTTTATTTGGTTGGATGGAGATATGCATTTTAGGTTGAGCTTGATGCAATAATCCAGTTCCTCCTTTTTTTTTTCCTTTTCCCCACTTTATCAGTCTTCCTTTCTAGTAGCTATAATTTCATTTTTGTGCTCCTGTGCTTACTAGAGCTGTAGAATGGCCCACCATACTAAAGCATATTTCATTTACAAAATTTTAATAGGAAGCAGAGGTTTAGCCATTTCTTTCCTCCACTAAATAAAAAGCTTGCTTGATGATTACTTTAGATGCCTTTAAAGGATATCCTACTAAGCATATCGCTTTTTTTGTTATTTAACTAACCGCTTTCTGGTGTGGATGCAAATGCAATGTAGTATAGAATGTCCTGGTCCAATTTTTTCTCCCCTCGAACGCGAGATGCATGCCGTTTCACTAAAGAAGGAATCAAAGTTGCCACACCCACAAGATATCAGTTCACTCTTGCCAAACAAAAACAAGAAACAATCAACGACTATTTTTCCATGTTAGCAATAGCAACATTATTCAGCTATTCAACTCCCAAGACCCTTAGCCCTTGCTGCGATCCATAGTGAAACCTCTCTAGAGTCTATCCGCAGTTCATAGCAGTGCGTCCAAGTCCAATTGTTACTGAATTATAATAGGTATGCAATAACCGTCACATTAAATTACACAACAAAAATATTTCCTTGATATTCCTGACACGACAAGGGGATTATGACCTCCCTACTCTGTATATAGATGGCTGCTTTTCACATCTGAGAACAGCCTAGGATTTAGTCACTATAGTATAATAATGAGTGCTCCTGTAGTACTTTCTTCAATATTTACATGGGAATGTATGTTATTTATAATACAGTAATATTTACAGCTACCAATCTTCTATGAGCACTTTTCGTCTAAAAGTAACAGTTGAAAATGTTCCACCTGCAGGCGCTTTTGTGCGTGGCCAGTAGCAACACATGTTGGAGCCAGGTACAAGGTGATTTTGGAAGGGCCCGTTTGTAGGGGTAATCAAGTCACTGGATGGCATACAAACCAGAGAAGGGGTGTACCTCGTCGATTTCCAATTGGTTTCTCTGGGTTTGCTTTTAACAGCACTATACTTTGGGATCCCCAGAGATGGAACAGCCCCACTTTAGAGTCTATTATACTCCATTCAGGTGGCAGAGGTGGCTTGCAGGTTAGTATTATCACAATTTTTATTAAAAAGAAAAGTGAAAAACAAAAAAGACGATTACATGTTTTCACATCACATATATGTGGACCTTTGGTTTCCTAATAGAGACAAATCTACTGTGTTGATGTTTGATTTTAATGGCAATATTTGCCTGACTAAATTTAATCCAGCAGAGCATGCTATAAATCACTCCAATGTCTCCTTTGTTGGATAAATCTGCAATATGAAGGTTCACTAGATTCAGTGAATTACTGAAATTAAGATACAGCCTATTGAATCTGAACCAAATGTAACCGAAGGCCATCCATACATTAGAGATACATTAAGCCATTGTTGTTAAAATGTATAACTGCCACATGAAAATTTGTTATGGGTGGTATGCAGCACTGAAATAAAACCTACCTAAGAGCAAATACTTACTGAAGCACACAAGAAAACTACAGTATATTGATGCAAATTGTGGCACTGCAGGAGTCAAGATTCATTGAGAAGCTTGTCGAGGACGAGACTCAAATGGAAGGCCTCGCAGACAACTGCACTCGGGTTATGGTCTGGAATTTTGACTTGGAACCTCCACAGCTGAATTACCCTAGTGGCTGGCAGCTGCAGAAGAACCTAGACATCGTCGTGCCCATAACCTAACCGCGATGTTGCTGCCCTTTTTGTTCGCTCCTCCTAGTGTGGAACGATGACGATGCCTATGCCTTCCTGAACTTGGTAGCGTCCAGGATCATGCGAAGCTGCTCTGCCCAGACCTGGTTCGAATAATGTGATACTAGTAACAACAGCTGAAAACAAAGAAGCCTGCCTGACAAAAGGAAACATTCTTTCTCGCTGCATTCACAATGCTCTTCAACCTAGATAGGCTTGTATATTTCTTTTCCTTTCATTTTTCTCTCTCTCTTGTTCGTTATATACACAATGCATACACACATACACATATTCATTCATTCATAAGTACATACATATATACATACATACAGATGTTAACGAAAGCGATCTCGCAACGCTGATGAGATGATGACATTGTTGAGTTGTGCTTGTGCGATGGTGGTGTTAGGCAACCGATGTCCGTATCGGACGAGGCAATTAAGTTGAAGCGTACTGTGACTCCAAAAAAAAAAAAAAAAAAGTTGAAGCGTACTGTGGTATCAGAGTACTGATTATATAAACTTCAAACTTGCGAGTCTCTTGCTCCACTTACGCTTGCCAAATAATACTGCCTGAATCAATCGATCTTCTTCATCCTCACGACGCTTTGCTCTCTTTCCAATCCATGGCTTCACATCTGATCCCATTTGGCTCCTGCCTACGACTGAATCAAACTTCTGTGACTGCCTGAAGATTCCAATTTCACAATCGTATCCTTTGCTTACTGCCACTGGTCACTTATATTTTTATTTGTGAATTTGTGAATGAACCACCATGGGCTATATATATCACTACTGTGCTGTTTGGTTCGTGGAACAGTAACGCAAATGGATATGAAACAAGTTCAAATCGTATGTATTGCCATAACGTCCACAGCTTAATTCCTTTACATTTGCGTCCACAGCGTTAATTAATTCCTTTACATTTGCGTTACCAGTGCTACAACCTGAACCATGATCCCATGAACGGGAAGACTGCCACCAACAAGCGCATCAAGAGTGGCGCTTGCTTGTACCTGGTACTGCCAAGCCCCATCGTTCTTGGCATCCGTTGTCGTCTCATTCTCATTCTTCCTGGAGGAGCTCCTACTCCCTGCTCCACTCTTCTGCCACCGCCAGCAGCTGTATAATCTGCATCTTCGTCCCCAGTCACTGAAGGCCGTGTTTTCGTGCTGGAACCAGTGTTGCCAGCTGAGAATGGCCTGCTGCTCCTCTTGGCCTCCTGGGCAGCAGCAGCAGCGTCGTTGTCTAGAATCTCATCCCATCCTCCATATCCGCCACTGCTTGTGTTGCCTCCCCAGCCATCTCCACTGCTGCTGCTGCTCTTGGTGTTATCATCAGCTCCAACAGCAGTTGAGGGGCAGCATCAACAAAATCGTTAGAAACCCTTGACTGGTAGCTGCGTCTCCCTCCCCTCCCCTCATAATAGCTGCTGCTGCTACCGCTGTATCTATTGCCTCGATCACCTGTTGCAAAGTCAGTGGCGTCCTCAGGGTAATCTTCTTCTTCTTCCTCTTGAACTGGTCTTCTCCACCTGTTGTCGCGGTTGCCTTTTCTCCTTCCCCATACAGCGTCAAGCAGAAATGATATGGCGGACTGACCGAGCGGGAACACCATGGCCATTAGAAAGGCCTTTGTCCCCGTTGCAGCAAACATGGACACAAGCATCACTGGTAGCAGGAATCCGTACATCTTAAATACCTAGGCACAAGTATAGAAAAGTAGGAGGCCATTGATCAGTCACTAGACTCACTACAACAACGAAGCGCAATTATTCGTTCGTTCGTTGATTGATTACAGCACTGATCTGATATGCATGCTAAATGACTGATGAAATGAAAAGAAGCAGCAACAGAAGCTGATAAGTCTGAGTTAATTGATTGCAGTGATCACTGTTAGAGAATTTTAAGTAGAGCTTGGTTTAATTAGATATACTAGGCAAAATAAATAGTTAAATACTTTATGGTTGCTTGATTTAGTACCAGAAAAAAGTGAAGGATAATTTGATTTGATTTGATTTCAAGCATTTTTAATTGTAAGTCAGAATAAGCATCTACTGTTCCCAATCCCATTATACGCTTACTGTACAGTTAGGTGACATTAGTATCTACTATCAAGGTTCAAGCACGCAAGAAATAGAAATTATTGATGACATAAGGAGCGAGCGTACCAGAAGGGGAAAAAATATAGGAACATAAATTCTAGACAATACGTATGTAACATTAGTATCTACAATACCTTGGAGAACCAGGGCTCGTCGAACAGCTGCCCGGCCCCTCCAAATCCGGGGAACCCAGCCTCATCCTCGTAATCGTAATCGTAATCGTACTCCTCCTCCTCTAGAGAAGAAGACCCATAGTCTTGTCTTGTTGGCTGCCGTCGGGGTCGGACCACCACCTCCTCCTCGTCGCCCTGCTGCTCGTGGTGGCGGTGGTGCTGTCTCTTCCATGGGAGGTGCCGTTGGAGAACCACCAGCTGGAGGAGCCGCGGCGGAGGGATGAGGAGAGGATAGGAAGGGGCGGTTTGCCTGGTGGTGCTGGAACTGGAGGCGCGGGGGCAGCAGCTACTATCATTGCATTGCCTGCCGGCCGCCCGGCCGCCGCTGCCGCGCTTTCCCGTAACAGAAAGCTGTGTACACGGAGGAGAGGGAGAAGATAAACTTTCCCTTTCCTTTTTTTTTTAAAAAATCCAAATGAATTTGGGCTAAGTGGGGCCAGAGTCCAGTGTAGCACGAGCTTCCCACGTGCATCAGCATCAGCAGTACGTAGCTGTTTTTCGGTTTCTCCCCTTACATCCTGTTTGTTGGTTGGTGGTACCCTCCCCTTACATCCTACTAAGTATAATCGCCTCTTGCTTAACGCTACTACGGCTTATAAACAAACGGATCAAATAACTAAAAGGCTAAATCCACCACTGCCCCCAAGCTCAAAATACAACTGAAAAGAAAGTCAACATGCTTGTTTGCTGCAATTACAAAGTTGTATACATGTATAGATTGTACACATGTAAGCTCCATGACATGTTTTAGAAACATTTAGGATGGCATTCATTACAGGCAGCAATGTTATGACCAGACAAAACATCCGCAGCTATGCCACTACCAGAGGTACAACAATAATGAACTATTCACTCAATACCATGCTCTGCATTCAGTGAGTTCCTATCACTATTCCAATACAGCCAACGTTCTGTGCAGTCGCATCATTGTGGCAGCGATCTGGTTACATCTCTCTGTCCTTGCCAAACACCCTTGTTATGTCTCAGATCTCTCAGAACCAATGAACATAGGTATCCAAGCCTTAGCCTTATTAGCTGCAAATTGATTGGATGAAGTGACTTAAACTCCAGACACACATACAAATTAACGACAAAGTGACTCAAACTGAAAGAAGATAACCATGGTTTTGGGATAAAACCAGATCCCCTAACATTTTAGTTCACAAGTTTCTTCTCTTAGATAATTACAGTTGTCTAATCCATCTAATGAAAGCAAGTCTCCAAGACAGGGGTGAAATGTGTTGTTACCTCACACCTCCGATCAGATTGTATACACAAATACAGTTAGAAACATATACCTATAATAAGAATTAATAAATGGCCAGCCGATGGAGTCTGAACTTGGAGTAATAGAAAATAGCATAATCATGTATTGTTTATAGGAGAAAAATGACCACTTACCTCCTAATAGTTTCTTTAGTGTGCAACTACCACCTACTTGGCACCAATGCAGTTCATATCGTTAAATCTGAATGCTTGCATCCATCTAGTTGATCCATAAGCAAGTACCTCATGATCATGTTTAAGATTTGAGGCATAAATATTCAGTTAAGTTTGTCTGAATACTGGCCTCAGCCTTCCTTAATTTGCCTTCATATCTAACTTTTTGTGTCTGAAATGAAACCACACATGAAATTGACAACATAGCCATGGGACATTTATATCTAAAAATAATTTGGTACAAAAAGACATTACCTGTTTTGACTCAAACTCATGCTTCCATTTTTTTAAATCCTAGAAATCCTGCCTCGTCTCCCGCATTAATACCCAATCCAATAGCCACTACTCTCACGCATCACTCCAGCTTGCTGCCATTCCACCAAGAAAAATGTTATCAACAAAATTTGTAACTTCGGAGCCTTGTCTGAAGGCTCATCATGTGTTGGTACCTGATACATATGAAGCACCTAATTAAGAAATAAGAAAACATCAAGCACTTGTGACAGATAACAAATCGAGCTCATTTTTCTCACCTGAACAAACAAATAAAATTCAGAAACAAAAGTAACAAGCTCCATTGATTCTTCTTTCTAGCAAAAGATGCATGATACTCACACCATACTCCAAGGTTGGCAGATCCGCCTGCAACACCGCATGGGTCCAAGTTCAGAAAGCCGCCGCCGCTGGCCAGCAACGTCTGCACCCGGATCTGTTGATGCCTCCGTGGAGTTATGCAGCAGGCTGCACTGGCATGCCGCTCCCTAGTCCCCTGGCGGCCCGGTGCCCTCCCTGCCCTGCTACGAGCACAATAGTAAGTTAGGGTTTGGGTGCTCAGTTTGGCACAGCGGCAAGGGAAGACCAAGAGGCTCGGGAGGACGTACCTGGTGGCCTGGCGCCGAGATCGCGGCTCAAGTAGACGTGGGCCGGCCAGGCCGGCGGCGACGGCCTCCGCTGGTCGGTGGTGGCGAGCGGCCTGGCTTTTTGGCTGGCCGGCGCCGGTACCCTCGCCTCGTGGGCCGCCGGGTGGACTCGCCCGACTGAAATCCGCGATGGAGGGTCGAGGAACTGCAGACGGCGGTGCCCTGTACTTGAACTCTCTGAGCAGCGCTACGGCCCGACGCCAGCACACACGCGCACAGATGCCCTGCGCACCACCATTGTGGCGGTCGCCACCGCAACACCAAGCCGGACCCTCCGCATCGTCCTTTGGGGACGCCGACCGCCAGGGCCCTGCTCGTCCTTTGGGGACGCTGCCGCCGCCGCCGTTCTTCGTTTTTATTCGCCGGCATGTTTCCCGTCTCTGACCCTTTCTCTCAAAATGAAAAAAAGGAAAAAAAAAAAAAAAAAAGGGGCGTGGGGAGAGTGGGGCAGGAATCGAACTCGGGGTGGCAGAACCTTCGTTTGGCATGCGTGTGCGGGATTGTGAGAGACGGTGAGGTTGTCCGACCTGCATCAAACTTTCGATCTCGAACTCCCAATCGGATGACGTTGTTTAAGTGGGCCAGCTTGATTTTGTAAGTTCTCTAATCGTGCCGTTATAGTAGAGATTTGTTGGTTGGTACTTATCAACCGCCATTCAACCGTATTTTTTCCTCACAACAAATTAATATCAATCAGAATTAGCTAGCCAGAAATGATCCACAGTATCAGCTTCTTTTGACCTGCCCGACTCCATCAAACAGAGACAATTCAGCTTGATTAGGCGAACCTCGATCAAGAGTTTTATAGCATAATACTAAGTCATATAGAGTAAAATATAGTAAACAAAACACCCACCGTTGATGGTAAGTTTCATTATATAGTTTCGTAGATATATACCTTCATGACTCATTCTATGGCCTCGCTCGTGGTTGCGGCACCTCACCTCACTTGCTACTTTCCCTTTCGCCCTGCAGTCGACAATCACATTGGCATCACTGTCATTGCATAACATGTGTTAGCGTTTGGAATGACCAACAAGAGAGGAGTGAATGGGAGGGGACGCGGCACGCTACTATTTACTAGGCTTGGTGGATTGTTGGGCAGGGTAGGGTAGGAAGGAATGCGAGAGCAAATATTGTTGGGCCAATCTGGACGCACAAGCGGTGCTCCTTGGTTTTAATGGTTTTGGCTCAGTTAGGGGGAAAATTCAAGACTACGCCAACAAATGGAGCTCCTAGATGTCAAAACTAAAGCCACATCGAGAAACCAAAGAACCAACATTTTTTATTTTGGTTTAGTTCGGCTCTCGGTTTTTGATTAAATGCGCCCTCATTTAACCAATTTTTAGTTTCCTCGAATTAGACATGTAACATGGATGATTCTGTCCTCCTTGCCGAACACAAAACAAACCATTCCACCTCTAAAATCGTCCATCCCATCTCACATTTTTTTGAACTGTAACCGTGAGGCAAAAGCCCCCGACGGCGATATATTAAAACAAAGAAGGTTACAAAAAAACTTACATAGATTACAAGCCAATCTAACCAACGGTTAGAAAGGAGACAAACAAGAAAAAAAGAAGAAGCACTAACAGAACTATTTTACAACGAGTCTAGCCAAGAGAGAGTAGAATGATGCATTGAGGGCTTAATTCTATAGGAATGATCCAGGATTTCTTTCTAAAAAGCTGACTTCCAAGAACACAAGTTGAGTACTCTTCTGTTGAAGATGAAAGCATCCTTTCATTCCCTTTCATTGCACCAGGCTCCTATCTTAACAATCTGCATGAAGAAAGGATACCCAAAACTCTGCCATCTCACCTTATCTCTCAACCAAACATACCCTTAGAGCAGCACCAATGTAGTCCAATACTAGTGAATGATTTGAGGATAAAAACCATAATAAACTTATATTCGGAGATAGAAATGTTTTTGATATTCTCTTCAGACCTAGACAAACTTAAAATTTATCGGGCATGAATCGTAGCGACTCTTTTTATGTGACGCAGGGAGTACTTTGTGTTAGGATGCACAGACCACAGACAACTCCGTATGAGCTAAAATCTCGCAACCAAACATACTGCTTGTTTCTTTTATTTATAGCTACTATGATATACATGAGTCACTCAAATTTTTTTTTTATAACTTGGACTAAATTTGAAGAAAAAAATATTAGCAATATTTGTATCTCTAAATAAATTTATTAGAAAAATCACTTTAATGATCTATCTAGTTATACTTATGTATTATATAAATATAAATATGGATTTAAATATATATATTTAATCAAAGTTCATACCTGTTTTCATGTTTTCTGAAAACTTCTTTGTTGCTGCCTGAACATGTCTCCAAACATGTTGTATTTCCGTTCGTAGTAATGGTGATGGGGAATCCCCTTGTTCGAAAAATATATTTAATCAGAGTTGAATATGTTTTGACTTCTTAAAACGGGCAAAAGCAAAACGCAACGCCGATTGAATTGGCTTGTAGTCCAATGGTAGGGACGGCCCAAATGGGGACGCTATCCACCGGGTTCAAATCACGGTGCTCGCACCTTTGGCCCTGTTAAATTTGGTTTGGTCTTTGGTTGGTCGTCTTGATTTGTTGTGAGAAAAAAAAAATCTTCTTGGCTAGTTAATTTGGTTAGTCTTTGGTCTTGGTTTTACGTGAGAGGAAAACATTGTTGCTTGGCGGCCTTTCTTGGGATTTTCCTGCGATTTTCCGGCGTTATGCATTAAAGTGGTAGCGGCGTTCCCGGCCGACGACGGGCGCCACGGTGACTTCGAGAATCTCCGATCTGCCGGGCTGCCCAGCCCTTCGGAGGTGCTTCATAGGGGTAGTGTTTGCGTGCGTGTGTTCATAGGGGTGAGTGTGCGTGCGTGTTGTGAGTGTCATAAGTTGTCTTGTGTCATTAAAAAAAAAAAGCCAAGCAACGCCGTCCAAACATGCCCAAGACGTGGGCCTGAACTCGTGTCATATGTTCCATTTGCAGGATAGAAGGCGTTTGAGTCGGAGTCGGCCATTCTGGGAAGTGGGGATGAATTCGAAGAGGACACGACGGTCGAGATCACATTGGAGCTCGGCGCGTTTCCTGGACGGAAGCAGAACCCGACTCCAATTCCATCAGGCAAGGCAGGGGAACACATGGCCAGTTGCCGCTCCATATATATCGCGGTGACGGGGGCGGCCACGCCTCTCCTCATTCGATTCCGCATTGCAACGACTAGGCGAAATCGAAACGATGGCACCGTCCTTCTCGGGCTCCAAGAAGCGCCCTCTCGAGATGGTCGTCTACGACGCTGCCGCCAACAAGCGTGGGCGAGACGACGAGGAGGAGACCTCCACCTCCACGTCGTCGACGTCGATGTCCCCCAACGCCGCCGCCGCCCTGTTCCTGCTCGGCCCATCCGTACCCCCGCTATTCGCCTACTTGGAGCCCATCAACGCCGTCCCAATTTCCGCCGTCCCGCCGCCTCAGCCTTACCCGCGGTCGCGGTTGCCCATTGGCGGCGACAGAGAGGAGCCGCCGTGCCTGCGCAAGCATTTCCTCCAGGCGCTGGGGCTGCGCGCCGACCTGCCCGTGCACTTCATCGACGCAAAGCGCTTGACGCCCACCGACCTGGACCCTCACCAGAACCGGCTGCGGATCCCAAGGGACGGCGCCATTCAGCGCCTCCGCCCGCTCCTGACCCCCGCCGAGCTCCACGACGCCAACCTGTTCTACCTCCCTGACCCAACCCCGAAAAAGAAACGGAGGTCAGGGAACAAACAGCAGCAGCAGCCGGCGGCGGAACCGCAGAACGTCGACGGCGGCGGCGCCGAGACCAAGAAGATCAAGAAACCCAAGGCCAAGGGCAAAGTGCACGGCGGGCTGCGCGTGAAGCTGGTGAACCTCGACGCCGGCGCCAAGGACCTGCTGCTGTCGCGGTGGGAGAGCAGCCGCGGCACGATCGTCAAGGGAGAAGGGTACCTCGACTTCATCCGTGACCAGTGCGGCTTCAAGGCGAACGACGCCGTCGAGGTCTGGGCCTTCGTGCAGCGCCGGTTCCGTATCTTCGGCAAAGACATCTACGGCGACAGTCTCCTTCATGTACTCATCGTCAAGAAAGACGATGGACAGCCGCATCGGTGCCGCTACTGCCGCCACCACCCACCTGCACGGCTGCACCCGTTGTCAATCCTTCCATCGTGAGCTCGTAGATACCGTAGGCACGTACACAGGATCCTTTTCGATACCGTTGGTTTCCTTTTTAACACGAGCCATATATAGCTTATTTTCTACGGGCTAAAATACGAAACTGGATGATAATGGACGCTATTAGGAATGCAGAATAATGTTCGGCAGATGTATATATGAAATTTTACTCCAGCCTTTCTCGTGTTTATTATCTGCTATATCATTCTGACCTTCTTGATTCCACGCAGAATTGCAGCATAAATATAACACTTTTCTTTGATGCGACTCACTTATGTTAAAAAAAAAAAATGCATATTCATTCGGTTCGGCATTGGTGAGTGAGAATTGTTAAGAAATTCCTCAATTAGAGAACTGATGAGCTCATACCATATGGTTTCCTTCCACAAATCTAGATCAATTGAGATCTTGGGAGGTGCACCACCAACATCCACGCCCCTAGAGCCTTAGAACCAGTAGAGGGATGGAATCCATCACATGAAGCTCGATACGCCCATTATAGGGAGCATCGCCCGAACGACTGCCGCCCCGTAGCCACCCACGTCTCAAAGCCTCGAGATCCGGCCTCGACCGCCAGTCGTCGGGACTCCTTCCCCTCTGCTCCCACTTGCTCACACCTCCACCTCCTCCACCAACCAACTCCGGTATTCGCGCACCCGACCCTGCGTTCATCCCCGGTAGGGAGGAACAAGTTCGATTGCCGGAGGTTGGATCCGCCATCCCCGCGCGCCAGCGTCCACGAGGCTCCTCAGCCCCGATCAACACCGGGCGACAAAGGGACCGCCGCCATCGACATGCCGCCCCCGAGGCCTGACCGGGCGCCGACGCAGCCTAGACGCGAGGCGTCCTCGCCGATCCTCAAGCAACCCAACGTGGAAACGTCGTCGGCCACGCTGCATCACCGTGCCGCCACTCCATCGAAGGACCCCCGCTATACCACCATCCTTGCAAGTCAAGACGACCCTACCGCTAGCCTGCTCCGGCGGAGGCGAGGCGCGGAAGAGGAGGAGAAGGGAGGTGGCGGCGCTGCGTTTGGCCCCCGAGTCACCCACGTGAGGGAGGCGACTCACGGGTACTTGCCAGAGCGTATATAAAAAGTTATCAAGTTCGATGAGATCTAAAACTTTATAGTTAAGAAATATTTTATTTGAGATCGTTTAGGGGACCATATGTATTGCACCTTATAGAAAATAAACTAAGTTATTTGTTGTCTAGCACAATATACAATCCTCTACGTCCATTTAAGTTGATGTTCTCTATTTGTGGATGCAATTTGGCACATTATGATATATATTCCAAGATTGGTTTACCACCTGAGTTATCTCTTGCTTTATTTTAACAAAAAGGAGTTACCACAATGCAATATTCTTAGTTTTTTCAGCATAATCAACCATTTGTATCTGTTGTGTTTTCCACCTTATTTATTTTGTAATTTCCTCCCTTTACTTCTATAATTTTGTAGCTATACTAGAAAAAATGGCTGTGCATTACAACCGGAGATTAAATTATAAAATGTTCATTGAAAACAACCATGAGAATGCATGGTACATTACATCCATGGCATCCATAATATAAGTTAATGTTGGTAATAACCCTATTAATATCATAGCAATTAAAATACAACCACCTAGCTAATTATCCACATTTCATCCATAACTGGCAAATAAAAAATGCACCGAGTTTGTAACCTCAAAAAGTATAAGTCCATCTATAAAATATTATACAACCATATATTCTACTTCACTAGTATATTGCACGTGCTAACGCTTACAGTCACATTATGCAAGGAAAACTATTCTCTTCTTCATGGTGTGAGAAAATGTTGATTATCACAGTCACACAGTTTACAACTACTTTTATTTTGTTATTTAGGGATGGAGTAAGTTTAGGAAAATTCAGCTGAGTTGTGCCTCTATGGAAAATGGTCATCAATCCCAATGCCTCTATGGAAAATAACTATTACTTATATGGTCCAGTGGCGGAGCTAGGATTTTTTGCAAATGGTATGCCGCGAAAAATGTATATGTACAAACTGATAAAATCCATTCAACAATTTCCTATAGTAACATGAACAGATGGAATGTCATGACCTGAATTGGGCCAGCCCGGGAGGGCTAATTGGGCCAGACGCGACGGGCCGCCGCCCGGGGGGGGGCCGGGGCCAAGGCTGGCAGGGGTCGGCCGGGCCTCGCCGCCGCCGCCTCTCCCGCATTTGAGTCGGACTTTGCTTCGCCTTCAAGTTAGAATTATCTTAGGAATTTTTTGTGTGTAAAAGGGATATTCCAATCTATAAGGAAGACCCTTATTAGGAAATAAATAAATATTGCTTGTAAAAGGTATTCCCGATCGTATAAGGAAACCTTATAGAGATTGCTTAGATTACAAGTCCCACTAGCCGGGCTATATAAGCAAGATGCATGTAATCTCTAGAGGATAAGCAATCAATAAAAATAATATCTATCGTTCTCGGCACCACGCCTCCGCCGCCGCCCTGCCTCGCGCCGCACGCGCCGCCACCCCCTCGCGCGATCGGCGCGCTGCCGCCGCCGGGCGGCGCGCGGCCGCCCCTCCCGTCCCTCGTCATGGCTCCTCCCTCTCGCAGCTTGCTCGTGCTGCCGCTGCGTCGCCGCCGGCGAAGCCGCAGGCCCCTCACGCCGCCTTCGAGCTCCAACGGTCGACGAACACATGTCAATTCCGCCCAATCTAGCCGAATCGACGGCCGGTATCCGAGACCAGGGCGATTCCCACCACCGATGGCTTCCGAGATGAGGGAGTTCACCGCAGCCGGCGGCGGCGCCCTCGACAACAAGCTGCGTCAAGATCGGCCCGACGCCGACGGCGAGAGACGCAGCGTCAAGGTCGCATGGAGCACGCCTTCATCAACTCCGTGACTACACCGAGCACGACGACCAAGCCGGAGGACAGCCCGATGGCCGCCGCCGCCGGGCACAGGGGCCGGCCCAGGGCGCCGCCTCGGCCGCCACCCCCTTATTAGGGGATATTCCAATCTATAAGGAAGACCCTTATTAGGAAATAAATAAATATTTCTTGTAAAAGTATTCCGATCGTATAAGGAAACCTTATAGAGATTGCTTAGATTATAAGTCCCAATCTAGCCAGAATCCGACATGGAAATAGTTCAAATAGCACACTAATAGTTTAGAATATGAATTATATAGATTGACCAAATAGAAGTAGAACACTACTTTTTGGGGCCTACGCTTTCTAATGGACATGAAAGTCTTGATTACATCGACTTCATCTACTTCATCCAAAATGTCTCTCTCAATGAACGTGACAAGGCAATCATCTAAGAGGTTATCGGCCATCTTGTTTCAACGCTTGGTTTTGACAAAATCCATTCTAAAAAATGCCCTCACAAACACTTGCATCGCAAACCGTAGAAGCAATACCAACTTGATGAGCACATAAACCAAATCATAAACTTTGTGCCTATTTGTTTCCACTAACTTAACTCGAGAGGTCAACAAGGTTTTCGACCATCAATCTATCATCTTGTCTCATGACATCAATATAGGTATCAAGCCGCAATTCAAGCTTTAGCAATTCGGAGACAAATATGTCCTTAGGATAGAATTTAGCAAGTCGGAGTATCTTCTTTGCATCAAATGTTGCAAATGAATTGGAAGGGCTGTGGGCAGACATACAAGAAAGTAACTCCATATTAACCTCATCAAACCGATTATCAAGCTCTTGACTAATTTTATCAATAATCCCAATGTATACCTCTCTTCTAAAGTGATCATCATTTGTTTGGTCGTGGACAAACATTCTTGATCTTCCATAAGGCACATAATTAGCCTCTTCCATAAGGCACATAATTAGCTTCCGTATAAGGTACCCCGACACCATGTGTATTGCAAAACAAAGTGACCTTTTGAAGGAATTGGTCCCATCCATTAGACCTCAAGTGTTGCATTCTCGCTTTTTGCCACATTAATAAGTTGGATCGCATGAAGAACATCTTGCTCCCTCCCTTTGCAAACACTCGGATAATTCATTTGTATATCCAAGAATAACAAACATTAAGTGTGCACTTGACAAAAAATCAAATGATTCTAATGCTCCAACCATAAAATGAAATTTTTTCCAATCACTCTTATGTGTTGTATCCTGTCCAAGAGTGATGAGTACGTCAGGGATTATGGGATACATGTCAATAATATTGCATATGGTCTTGTAATGAGAGCCTCACCGAGTCTCACCAGGCCTAGCAAACCCCATCTCTTGATTTAATCCACTCCCAGTTTTTGAGTTCCACATTCAAGTGCTTTTGTGATACTCTCAAGTCTAGCATTTCGGAGCATCCCATGACGCTTACATGAAACACCGGGAGATCGGTCGTGCGAGAGATGAGATCGTGGAGCCGGGAGAGGGTGGACGCCTTTTGCCTTTGCGCCGCCGCTCCGTCATCCTTTTTGGTCACGATGATAGCGCCACGAGACGGGAGAGCAAAGCAGTTCGTTTTTCTTTTATTTTACAAAGGGGTACCTCTATTGTTGGGCTAGGCTTAGGGTATGCCATGCCACGACCCGAACAGCCCACCGCTCGGCCCGTGATATGGTCTCCATCAAGATAAAAGGGGTATGTGCCCTCCCCCACACACACACACCTAACACACCACCGTCATTCTAATTCTTAATTACAAATCGATAATCTAATCCTCGTCAACCCCCTCCCTCCCCCCTCTTAGGCGTTGTTGATATTTCTTACACGATCCCAATTAGGAAGGCGAAAAGAAATATATATGGGATATCTATCTAATCATGTTAGCTTGGATATGGGATTAACCTCATGATCCAACAAAGCGGAGTTAGGCGGTGTTAGTAGTGAGATGTAAACTTAGCATCATTATCCATAGTGGAGTTAATCTCACCAGATATGTACTCAAGGTATACCACTCATTTCTAAGCATTACCTATACACTAGTCTCGTCACCCTAGCAATAACGCTCAAAGAAATGCGGGGCATGGTATTCTTGATTGGCATTGATAAAAGAATGAACATGATATCGCAAGTTTACGAGATAGAAATACCAATTGTAGCACTTCACCGGAGTAATCCAAAGATATTTTACCACAGGGGAAGGGAGTCTATGGAAAGTAGAGAGAAAAGGATGTTTAATGATTTATATTGTGATTTAGTTATGAGATCCACCTTACAAGATTGTAATGCGTAGTAGCCATATGCATCTAACAATACTCAACAGATAAGTCACGGGATAAAGATAAATATATAAATGATAAATACCCAAGTCTAAGATCATCATAAGCCACTAGTGTCATACGAGCTATTAACATGTTATAGAAAGAATAGAATGAATATTCCTAAGATACTCCTACTCATATATGTCAAATGAATACTACAATTAGTGCAATACATCTAGCTATCATGGCAAGGTTGGATTACTTCTACACATGGCAAGCATTACCAATAACAACCAAGGACGAAACTTGATCATTACCGTAATCAACTCGACTAGTCCTACATTCGGAGGGTGGATTCTAAAGGACTCAACAGACCGCACTCCCGCGATCTACCACACGGCCCGAATGTAGGGTGCAATTGCGTATAAACGTTGTATAAACACCACGTTTACACATTGCTTATCACCCACATAGTGATCATCTATATGGATGCTATACAATTCCATGCATAAAATATAAAGCAATCTTACTAAACTAAACATATAATCATAGCAAGCATAAACACATATCAATAAGAATATAATAATTATATAGATCAAAGCCATAACAATTGTATTCTAAATATAAGAGTACTTACAGATCGAATACAAGAGAGAAGTCTCAAGAACGATGATCCTTGCTACTTCTTGACTATCAGGAACTCAAGATGAACTTGATCTTCAACTAGAACTAGCTAGATAGCTAACTACTTCTAGTATGAACTAGGGCTTAGGTCTAGACTTGGCTGGACTAGATGGGTATGAGTTGATGAATGAGTATGATAATGAAATTGTTATCAGCCCTGGGGTCAGCTGGTCTTCTTATATAGTACTTGGCGATGAACGTCAACCCTTGGATCAAACCGACCTTCAACAACGGTGTAGATACAACCTCAAAGTCGGTAGTAAACCGACCTAGAAAGGAGAGGCTGACAGGAGTGGCCCACCTGGCGGCCGGCCTATGTGGCACTGGCGGCCGCCAGGGTGGCTTGCCACCTCAGCATCCCGTCTTTTCTGGTGTCCTCTGGTATCTTCTAGAATGTTTTAGTCCACTTTTCGGGTTGAGTTACTTCACGGTTAAGTCTTGTCTTCATATGTCTTGTATATTCCGGAACTTTCTCCATTCTTCTCTGCAATTATCTATCAAGTCCCCTGAAAGTCACATAATACCAAAACTCGTGGAATTATGTTAGTTAGACCCCTAGACTTATGTTTGGTCTTTTAACTTGAGCCCTTATTTCATGTTAATTAACTTATAATATTATGCTATAACATGTGTCAACAAAGGCCACAATTCTTTTCACTATTTTTTTATGAAAATAAACATATTCCTATATTATTCGCTTAAGTTTATGCATTACAAAGATATCTTAGGGTCTGCATTTAGATCCCTTAATTTTGGAGGAATTGAAATATACTTAATAAATTAGGTTATTTGGCTTGCACAACTTTCCAAACTTCACAAATAACCGTACTCTCTCCGTTTTAAACAAGAAGTAACTTTCGCTTTCCTAGAAACTTTTTTTTTTTTTACTTTTTGCCATATATAAAAATATTAATATTATTTAATTAGTATATTTAGATAGATGTTGAATATACTTTTATAATAAAATCATTTGAAGATATGAATGTTGTACGTATTTTGTATAAACCAACCTCTTCAAAGTTCGAAAAAAGTTTGCTATGCACGTGTCCCACAACATCTTCTATCTTGAGAGTTGAGACAGAGAGAGTACCTTAATTTCACGGGACAAGGATGGAAAATGGATTATATACATGACCATGCTATGTTTACTTTCCAACTTAAGTAAAGTTATAGATTTATATAACATATATCAAATATTCATGGGAGTAAAGATTATGTACGTTCATAGGGTGAGTGTGTGTATTACTATGAATCCTTTTAAAAAATAGGTCCTTATCGGCATCCTCTGTATATCTTCATCGATCTAGTACTTCAATCCCCAGCATTGTCCACAGGGCAGAGCTCAACTTGGCTCGTGTGTCGCAAACCCTTGTCCGGCTCGGTGGATGGCGTGACGTGGCGGGGAGTTTGAGTCGGTGCTGCCTGCCTGCCTCCGCGTAATTCGAATGGGAGTCGACGTCGGAGTGGCGAGCGAGAGCCGGCGGCCATGAGGTCGGTGACGGCACGGCAACAGAGCAGTCCCGGACGGAGAGATTGGTTCCGAACCGGCCGGCGCGTAACTCCTATGGCGGATCGGACTCCGCTTCCGATCCGTGTTCGTGAGGATGGCCAGTTCCCCGCCCCATATATATCGCCCGCGGCGGCGATGCAGCAACGACGCCATCTCCTGCCACGCACATTCCACATTCGATTCCGTTCCGCCGCGAAACAAAAGCACCCCAACATGTGTTTCGCCGACTCCAAGCGCTCTCTCGAGATGGTCCTTACGACCCTGCCGCCGCCGCCGCCGTCGCGTCGCAGCCCAACAAGCGGGCGCGGCAGGACGAGGCCGCCAAGTCGTCGTCATCGTCAGGTGCGATGGTGGTTCCGTACGCGGGGCGGACCGTCCTTGACGTGGCACCCATCAGTAGCGCCCCGCCGCGGCAGCTACGGCCGCCGCCGCAGCCCGCTGCTGGTGCTGGCAGAGCAGAGCCGCCGTGCCTGCGCAGGCATTTCCTCGTCGCGCTGGGGCTCCGCGCCGACCTGCCCGTGCACTTCATCGGCGACAAGTGCGTGACGAGCACGGACCTGGACCCGCACCAGAACCGGTTCCGCATCCCGCGCGACGGTGTGGAGACCAACCTCCGCCCGATCCTGACACTCGAGGAGCTCGACGCCGCCAACCTCATCGAGGACCCAACCCCGGCGCCGCCGAGGCCGCCGAAGCGCCCGAAGCCGCAGCAGCAGAACGACGGCGCCGCTGACGCTGACGCTGAGGCGGCCGGCAAGAAGGTGAAGAAACCCAAGAAGAAGGGGCAAGGTGCACGGCGGGCTCCGTGTGAAGCTGCTGGACCTCCACGCCGGCGCCAAGGAGCTGCGGATGGCGCGGTGGGCGAGCAGCCGTGGCACGGTCGTCAAGGGGAAGGGTACCTCCAGTTCATCCGCCGGTGTGGGCTCAAGGAGAGTGACGACGTCGAGATCTGGGCCTTCGTGCAGCGCCAGTTCCGCCTCTTCGGCAAGGACGTGTGCGACGACAGCCTCCTGCACATACTCGTCGTCAACAAGCAACAGGAACCACGGTGCTGCTTGTGCCGCGCCCCTGCGCATCATGTGCCACCTCCCAGTCCCACGCCGCCCGGGCAGTTGAATCTATCCATCGGAATTCGTGATGCTGGAGAGCAGGACCCGATCAGATACACACAGTAGTTGTTTTCTTCCAAAAATTTTTGGTTCCTAGCTTGAACACGATTTATTTGGCGGGCTAGCCGGCTAGCATATGAAGTAGTGTTAGTGATAGTAACAGTACTAGTAGAATGTCACTACACGCTACTATTGTTCAGGAATTGTAAGCTTACAAAATGTATCTTTTTGGCATTTGCCATGTTGCTGGTTTGGCTTTCTATGAATTCCGGTTAACGCGAAAAACCAGTATGCAGTATGCACAGGCAATTCAAAGTGAAAGCAAGTAGATCATATATTTCACTTCAATCAACCTCGCGATTCAAAATGAAAGCAAGTAAATCTGTATATCTCTTTCATCGTAGTTGCAAAAAAAACTATGGAACAAAGCAGAATTCCTACATTGGCTCAATGCATGACAGAAATCCATTGGGTGGAGTTGAAAAGTTCATCAAAGCTTGGAGATTGATATCCGAGACCCAAAACTTAATCGTGATGCAAGCTCATCGAATTCTTAAGAAGTGGCAGACATGATTCATTTGATAGATAGATATTGGGATAATATTTGAAGTATCAAGGTTATTATTACGAACAAGATGAAATGTTTTCATGTTGTGTGGCATTTAGCCTGTATTGTTGACTGAAACAATACACGATGCACATGAATATGGGGGTATTGTTTCAATGTGTTTGATAACCTTAGGCACGCATACAATGTAGGGATGCTAACATTGGCACTTAAAGAGAGGGAAGACACTAAACTTTTTCTAAAGAATTAACTTATAATGGTATAGGTGCTTCATTAACTGAATAATTGGTCGACAATACTATAATTAGCTTGTCACGGTAGGATTTGCTTCAAGCCCAGGCACAAGCGTCGGACGCAATTAGGCAGCGACGCCGCGCACAAGCGCCCTGTGAGCCTTCACCGTGGCTTAAAAGTCAAAATCGCATGCGGCGCCGCTACAAGCGCCTGTGTTGTACGTGCTCTTAGTGTATCGTCCCCACAAACTTTTGTATAGTTTACTTATTGTAAACCAAAAAATAATAAAAGAACTAGCAACTTAAATTTCTCTCAATTTCTTTAGTTGTTTCCTATATATAAACTTGCTGAAGCTGGTGAAGCTGTTTTACATATAGAATCCCTGATCCATTCTGCCATCAGAAGTTGTCGATATGTCCGAGTGGTTAAGGAGACAGACTCGAAATCTGTTGGGCTTTGCCTGCGCAGGTTCGAATCCTGCTGTCGACGATTTTGCCGCTATCATTTTTTTTTGCTTTTTTTTGCTCTCTTGTCTGAATCCTGCTGTCGACGATTCTACTTTTGTGGCTCTTTTTCGCATGACCATTTTGTTTCCCCCGATTACCAGCAGGAGATGCTTTCTGTTCTCTATGTGATATATAGCAACTCTAATGAAATCTCTTTTTTTCTGTAAAAAAAAAAATCTATCGTTGCTTTTTTTTAACCATTGTGTTTTCCATGTTGTTTTAAGACTAGGAGTGAGTAGCAAGGAAGGAGAATGTGGCCGCATGTCCCTACGTCAACTAGCACAAAGGACATCAAAACTGTTATTTCTTGCCATCCAAGTACAGCTAGCACGCATGTACATCGGACCGGGCCGGCACGACACGGGGGGGGCCACAGGCCAACCGGGCCGTGCCACCACCGCGCTCCGGTCCGCCCCCTGCAGCCCATGACACGGCCCACGGGCGGCCCGAGAGCACGGTGTGCCGCCGGGTTCTGCGGCGCCGCCGCCGCCGCCCGCCTTCCACGCCAGCCACCGGCAGGCCCAGCCGGGCGCCGCCCGGCCGGCGGGGTGGTGGTCGCGGCCTCGCAGAGAGCTTCGAGGGTCGGGATGCGGTAGACCTAGGATTGGGAACGGACGGGTTGTTTCCTTAGCAGCCGGTGGGTTTGTTTCATTAAATGGGCTGGTAGAACTAGGATCGGGAAGGATTGGTGTTTTTTTAGATGGGCTACATTGATCATCGGGCCATCGGGCCGTGTCTTGGGCATGCGCCTCGGGCCGAGGCTGCGGCCCATGGCCCGTCCAGCCACCGGGCCGTGCCGCCGCGGGTCCGGCTGACACCGACCGGGCCAAAAGGCCGGGCCTCGGACCGGGCAGCGGGCCAAATGTACATCTTTAGCCATCTCTCTACTGCTATTGGACGAGTGGATGGGTGGTGACCTAACGCGTGATTAGCCGTGGACCAATGATGCTTCAGCGACTCTTATAACGTCCGTTTTCATATGACTGAGGGAATAATTGTTAATATAAGCATTCGCAGTAGGAGAGGATTATTGATCTCCTAATTGTATAGGGAGAAAAACATAGATTTAACAATTTTTAGGTGAGGCCCATACTATGTTATTGGAGATCGAAGAAAAAACATCTCCAATAATCCAAGAAAGATTTTTTTTTTAACAAAATTCAAAAGGTGTATCGGTAGCACCGTTACCACTTCATCGAGAGTTGTAATGAACATCTGCTGGAAATGATAGCAGCCATGAATCATTTCTTCGTCCAACACCGTACAGTAATAACACCCTTAATAGTCGGGGTCAAGAAACTGGTGTACAGGCGCAGTACACATGAGGAGTTTTCAACTTGGGGTGTGTTTAGAGCCCAAATTCTCTCTAAAATTTTCTGCACTCCCATCACATCTCATCACATCAAAAAGAAGATTCCCCATCACATCAAAATGCCGGCACATGTATCGAGTACTAAATGTAGGTAAAAAATAAAATACTTATACGCTTTAGATGTACATTGCGGCACGATTCTTTTGAGCCTAGTTGAGCAAGAAAAGTAGGCCGCCCGTGTCGGCCCGAAGACGCCGCTACGCTCCGTATAGTACCCGCATGCCTTGAATGCGTTGACCACGGAGGCATGGGCGGGCACTCACAAAGTGCTAGAAACTATCATGGTTTCTATATTCTTGGACATTGTGTCAAGAAACTATCTCCCACAATGCAATTTTCTATCATGATGTCACATGGCTCACTTGTCACTCTCACAAATTGTCTTGGTTTACGTGAAGACCGGGTTTCTTAGTTAGACTTGGTTTCTTGTGTTTTTCCTCTCTCTCTTCAATAAATACAAATACCACATCGAAGAAAAAGCAATAAATAGAGGGGTAATAAATGAGGATAAAAACCATGGTAGAGTCTCATTGTGAGTGGGGTTTTTTATACCGGTCGGTTTCAGCGGAAACCGCTGTTTCTGGGTCTTACCGTCCGCCCGTATCCGGACCGCCGGTAAAAAAAGATTTGAAATTCAAAATCTAAAAATTGAAAAAAAAAATCGTGGAAAAAATATCGAAAATAGTTTGCGATTTATAGAAGCCAACGGTGCAACATTTTTCAAATTTGAGTTCGTTTGGTATAAAAAATTTGAATTGAAGTTTGAAAAAAAAAAAACGGGCCGCCCGCCAATGCCCATCGCCCACTCAAACCGGTTTTTAATTTATACCGCTCAAACCGGGCGGTTTTTAATTTAAATCGCTCAAACCGGCGGTATAAATTAAATACCGCTCGGAAACCGGATTTTTACCGATGAATCGGAAAATTTGAATTCATTTGAATTCAAAACCAAATCGACCGTGAATCGGGTTTATCGCAACCGGTCCGGAAATCGAAACCGGACCCGGGCGGTTTGGTTCAACCGGTCGGTAAAAACCCCGATTGTGAGTGCTCTCATGGAGAGCTCGCTCTCTCTAGCCGTTTCTGAGAGATCGAACAATTGGTCAAAATTCTCACCTCGCCTACCACGACCACCCCAAACCGGATAATGAAGCCATCAGTGGCGGAGCCAGAAATTATTCATAAGGTGGGCCGAAAGCAAATCCAACTTGTAAAAAATACGCACGCCGAGTTACCTTAGATATTCCATGCCGACTATTAATTTATGGACTTGACACGAGTACTCACATTTTTATATACACTCTTGGAGCAAAGACACTATTTTTTAGTGGTAGACAATAACCCCTTAACAGTATTATTCATAAGATGGGCCGAGCAAATCCAACTT
>JADLZK010010423.1:0-88977 GCA_015847255.1 Hyparrhenia diplandra | reverse complement strand
GTGCTGCCGCTGCCACCCATCGGTAGGCGTATTTTAACTGAAAATATAATCCATGTAATCATGCCGGTATAATGCCCCGGTGGGTGGGGTTGATATTTTTTAAAAAAAAAATCCCTTTGTAAAATAAATAATTCAAATAATCTAGTGATACTTATTACTCATCATGAATATTGCTTTTTATATATAGTTTTATTCAAATGTAAAATTCAAATGCATGTAACGAGGCTTTAAGTTTACTTCCCAAATAATTCACAAGCTATATATGCGTTGTTGCGGTGGCGTTGCCGGCTGCAACAGCCTTACAAGATTGCTCCACCAGCTAACTCTAAGACGTATGTTAGGCTAATATTCTTTTGAAAACAAAGTTTGCGGCTACGGGCTATATATCACTTGTCAAATTTCCCCACTAGTAGCATCGGTTAAGTTTCCAGTCATTTAGTCAAAATATAAATGAGCCGTTACGTTTGCCAGAAAAAAGCATCACGCAACACGTTGGTTTCGGTCTATATTCTCTCCAGACCGCTTTTCGCATTGTAGAAAACATTTTAATTTTGATATTCATGCATGTCATCCCCTTGGAACGAGACTTAATTTTTTTTCCCATCCCTATATAAAAACAAAATATTTTTTTTGTCAAAATATATGTATGACGACTCCTATGAAGATCATGCATTCCAAAGAAGCTAGCCATCCATCTATTTTCTATATAGTAGCGCTATCAAGAATTTACAAGGAAGGTGCAAAAAGAACTTCGACCGGTTTTCACTCTTTAAAGTAGCGCTATCAAAAATTTACAATGAAGGATTATTGAATTTAGAGCACGGCACGGCAGCACAATAGGCAACTAATTCCTGTAAAGCTAATTTATATGTTCTGATTTAGAGCATGTCCAAGAGACTAGCCAAATAGTTTTGTAAAAGCTAAATTTAGTTATTATTAAGAAAATACATCCTCCAACAGACTCTCCAAATTGGCTAGGTCTCCATCTCTCCACCTCCGCTCTCTATTCTTGAGAGGCTACCTCACTAGCCATCTTTTACATAGTCTCTTGGGGTACTCTAGTATTTTGTTATCAACTCTATTTTAGAGAGTAGCTAAAATAATAAATTTGGTTAGTCTTTTTGACTAATCTCTTGGACATGCTCTTACCTTCCTCTCCCTTAAATTTTATTTAAATTATACTTTGGTTTTGTCATAAACAAATTAAATCAAGTACTTCTGTGACTTGCGAGTGAGGTGTATGTTTAAGCATGAAATGTACGTAAATCAATTAGTATAGTCATTAAAGGTTTGACATGTAAGTAGATCAATTACTATAGTCATTAAAGATTGCTTCAGAATCAAACCAATGCACATGAATTCTCGAGAGCGTAAAAAAGTCTCCTTACTATGGCCCCTTTTGGTTCACGGGTGAACCAAAGGGAAACCGAAGGGTCATCGTCCCTTGGGCACCTCGTAGGAGAAACGGAGGATTCCATTCCGAGGAATCGACCTCTCACAGAACAGAACAAAAGTGAGGAATCGAAGAATGAGGCCCGACCTCTTGGAAAATTTCCTGGCGCCAAAGAAATCCCGCGTGCGCCTTCGTCTCCGCCTCGTACCTTCTCTCGAGCTCGCCTGCTCCACGTGGCCCTAAGCGTCGCCGCATCCCCGCGCCCCCACCGACGCGGCGGGATCCGGCGTCCCCCGCGCCTCGCCGATGTCGAGCTAGCGTTCCAGCGGCGCGCCACCGCCGGAGGGAGAAGGGAGCGACTCCCCGCCCCGCGCGCCACCGCCACGCCAATTGAGGGAGGGGCACGCCTCGCCGACCCGCACGCGCCCGGCGTCGCCGCTCCCGCACCTCGGGGGCCGCCGAGACGAGGAGCTCGCCCGCGCCGCCGCCTTGGTCAGGCCAGCGCCGTCGCCGCGTGAGAGAGCGGCTCCGGTGCTGCTAGGGGAGAGAGAGAGAGACGCGAGGGGCGCGAGAGGGCGCCACATGAGTGGGGGTAGGTGTGCGGGGTGGGCGCCTCGTGGGGACGGATTGCTCAAATAGGAGCGGCGGCCGGTTTTTTTAATTCTCGCCGGTTCCTTTGTTTCACCTGCTCTTTACCGATGGCTCGTTCCTTTGATTCATTGTTCCTGTAGGATAGACAGGTCACGCACCTCGATTCCTTCGGTTCTCCTATTCCTATCCTTTACGCACCCTTGGTTGGTCCAAACAACTTCTCACCCGAGCAGACTACCATCACGTGGCCTTTCGTGAGGGAGCATGCGCTAGTGGCGGGACCCACAGCCCTAGGCAAGTGTGCAAGCGCTCGACGCTGCATGCGACGCCAAGCTGAGCCTTTACCACCTTTTCTCTCTCTTCCAACTAGGATTATGGTGACATGTCTTGGCTATAAGCCAAGTGACGTGGTCTTATTGTACCTGCTCTTAGATGATTATGCTCAGGATGACCGCGTATTTTATGATACGGAATTCTGGAGAGCATAAAATAGAATCATCTCCATATGTACATTTTCGTGCCACTATATATATTTTTAGTTTGAAACAAAAATCACGTACATACGTACGGGCTCATAAAAACAAAGGAAAATTAAATCGCTTCTGATTCAATTCGCAGTTCAGAAGAACTGTTGGAACGTTATTTGCAAAGGAACTCTGGGCTGAGCCCATGTGCTGTGCTGTTAATTAGAGAGGGTGGTCATATTTTTTAGCATTTATTTTAGGATCTATCTGTGTTTTTTCTTTTAGATAGCTAGATGATGTTTTCGTCAGCAGTTTTACTACTGTGAAGTCACGATCTTTGGTCCGATCTTCAGGGAGTGCTCATCATAGAGTTAGAATTTATGTGCATACTTCATAGAAATGACTGCACATGCGTTGTGGTGTCTGCGTTGTAACTGTAATTCATAAAATAAAATAAAAACTATGGTTTTACAATTAGGAAGGGACGCTGTACATGCATTATTTTTTCTTAAAGGAAAAAAAGGATCCATGTTAAGCATGGTATGCAATGCAGTCTCTAAATTGATCCATTGCCATCTGTAAATAATAGGAAAGCAGCTAATAATGTAGTATTGCCAACGCAATTGTGATAGTAAATTCACGTTAAATAAAAAGAGATAATCCTGTTGACGCTGGATTAGGGCACCAACACACCGGGAGGGCTTTGGGCGCCACGAGGTTGAAAACAACCTGTACAAGCGGCAAGGATCGCAACTTGACCGAAGAAACCGATCTAGAGAACGGTTAAGTCGATGTAGAGCTCGATCTTGGCCGAAACTTACCTCGAACGCACCGAAGGATCCGTCGGGAGAACGCACGACGCGAGGATTGCCCTAGGGTCGGCAAGGCCACCTAGAACGCCACGAAATTCGTCGAGAAAGACGCCGGACAAATGTAATTAGGGTTTGGAAAAGGGTAAAAGGGTTGAAGAGTTGATAGATTGATCGATTGGATGTAGATGAGATCAAATCGCCATGAATCTCTTTTATTATATAGAGGAAGGTGGTCTTATCCTTTTAGAAAACCGCCCTTGGATGTTTCCAATCTCCAAAACCGACCAAAACACGACTTTAGGAAACAATCGGTTCCGATCTCGCATGACACCGCCCGTCCATAGTGCGATCGACGCTGGGCCGACGGGCCCGATCTTGGCGTCCGGCCACTTCCAGAGAGGACTGAATTTGTTCCCGAGAACACCATGTTGACCGGACGCCGGACCGACGCCGCGCGGTGTTCAGCGTCCCGTCACTTCCAGAGCTCGCAACGCGGCAAATGACCGGACGCTAGACCGGACGCTGTGAGAAAGCGACCGACGCCAGCAGTCCAGCGTCCGTCAACTCCGACCCCGTTTTGATCTTCTCGTCCGTTGGCCTCCAAAATTTTGACTAAGTCCGAATTTTACTACAGCTTGGACCAAGCAAAATTTGGCTATCTCTCGAAATTTGCGGTGCCTTAGTCCTTCATGAAATTGGCTAAGTCCGGAATTTTACCGTGCCTTAGTCCAATCCAATTTTGGGTGTCAACAAATCCATTACCCGCCGAGTCCTTTGGGAGTCAGAGTTTTAAGATGTAGCGTCCAGAGTGCTGACGCGGCTGCGGCCGTGACCAATCCTTGTAATTCATATTGCTTTTCTATCTTAATGCAATGCATATTCGAGAAAAAAAAAACCCCACCCACACACCCTTATTGGGAATCCATTACTATATTTCTACCATTGCATTCGAGGAGTAATCCTTATTCAAGGCATGCATGTTGCACTGTTGGATACCGTACATGTGTTTGCGTTCAAGAAAAAGATATGTACCTTTGTGCTTCATTTTTTTATATCGAAGTCACAGAGGAAACCCTAGCCTATTTTTTTTTTTTTTTAATAATGCAGACTGTTTAGATTCACTCCCACGGGGAGTCGAACCCCGGCCTCGCTGGGTGGTATTCAGGTACTCTACTTGTGTGCTTCATTAAACCGTGTTGTTTCATTATATTATCAATTCGTTATCCCAATTGCCATTACATTAGTGTTTTTCTTGTTTTTATATTGGTGGACCAAAACATTGTTAGCGAAAATGCGAACGGATCAAAATTAGAGACTATATATACTATGCTTAAAATGGATTCCTTTTTTTTTTAAAAAAAGAAACAAATAGTGTATATCATTCCTTGCCAATTGTAGATCCATAGTTAGTTACACCTTGCTTGTAGAGAGGCCAAAAGCAAAAGAAAGGTCAATCCAAATTTTGAATGTTAATTTTATTTATGTTTGATCTCATTTGTACCAAAGAAATAAGAAATGGCATAATTATCAAGCTCTGTTATTTCTACCGATCGTCTCGTCTCCCCTATCCGAACGGGAGTGTGCAGTGCTACGGTTGTACGGCAACAGAAACGCTAAATCTGCCCCTTTTGGCTTCCCTTCCCCGTCCGTTCCCTAATGCACCACTGATACAGTTGCAAATCGTAGTGATTGGACAGGATTTTTGTGGAAAGTGAGCCGCAAGGCGTGGTGTCGCGATCAGGTTCTGGTGGCGTGTCTAATCTGCAGCGGCAGTAGTATGCAATCGCTTTTACTACATAACAGGAGAAGCAGATTCAGTTAGACGGAACGGAATGGACTAAATTGTTCATCAAGTCAATTTATTTAGGGAAACGGGAGTTGGAACGGTTTAGGTGGGGGCTTGAAAAGGATGTAGCAGGAGAAAAATAAAACGAAAAGGTAGAGATGTAGAGAGTAAAGTAGAGACCATTTGTTGCCTCTTGAGAGCAAGAAAAGAAGGAAGAAGACGAAGAGGGATCGGATCAGAGGGAGGTTGGGAAGCCGGGAAGGAAGCTGCAAGTAGAACAGAGTGGTTGGTTGGACCGGCAGCAGGGAAGGCCCCAATCAGGAGGAGGAGGAGGAGCAGGAGCAGGAGTAGTAGGCAGGGTAGGGTACCTGGGTGGATCATGGCTTGAGTTGGTTCCGTGGCGCGTGGCAAGGTGGGCGACCCAAATGGAAGCGGCGGCGCGGTTCTTGACGACGGAGACGGCGTCGCCCATCTCGCGGCCTCCTCCTGAGAGGTTCTTGGGCGGCAGTCAAACTTGTCCTGCGAGGTTCTTCTCCCAACCCACTCCATCCCTAACCCTCTCGTCGTGCCCCACCCACCCACCCACTTGGTGGCCGGAGGTGTGGAATGGAATGGGGGTTTTCTTAGCTTGGTCCTTGCCCACTGGCCACAGGAGGAAAGGAGAGGAAGCAGAACGGACGGGAGGCCACCACCCTCCACAAGAGGTGCGCCCTCGCCTGCCTGCCTCCCTAGCTAGCATCGCGATTGGCCGAAAAATAAAGAAAGGATAGATAGCAGTACTTCCCACCGTCCCCTAAAAACATGTAAATCTCGTTTCCAAGAAGTTAAAGATTCTTAATTTCAACTTTATATATATGACAAAGTATTAACGTTCATGATACGTAGTAAGCATCATTAGATTATTAATTATAAAATATATTTTCATAATAAATCTAGTTAAAGATATAAATGTACATAATATCTTCTAAAAAACTCAGTTAAATTTAAGATTCTGTTGAGTCCTCGTAAAATAAGATTTACATATTTTTGACGGAGGGAGCAGGACCATAAATAAAAGGCGCCCGTCCACCTCTCGCGGTCGTCGGTCGTGGTCCCCGGACGTTGACCCGCCAGCTAGGGGCCCACTTGTCTGGGTGGGGCCTGCGCAGGTTGGGCCCAATCAGCGGGCGCCGCCTCATCCTCCGGTCATCCGATGGCTGCATTGGGCCGTCCTCATGTCACGTACGGTACGGTACGGCGGGTGGACGCGTAGGAGGGGCAGGGCACCCACCCCACCGGCGGCCCACCTACCACGATGGCGCCGGCGCTAGCGCTAGTACTAGATTGCCTCTGCCCTCCTTTCTTTGTGCGTAGCGAAATTAGTGGTATTGATTAATTACTATTTTTTACATAAAAAATGAAACTGGTATTGATTTATTGGTTAATGAATTCCAATTTTCAGACGCTCGTCGATTTTGGCAAGGGATGATTGATTGCCTTACCATGTGTGCTGTCGCCGCTGCCGCCGCCACCCATGAGGGGGTAGGCGTATTTTAACTGAAAAATAATTCATGTAATCTTGCCGGTATAAATGCCCCCGGTGGGTGGGGTTGATATTTTTTTAAAAAAACCGTCCTTGTCCCTTTGCTAAGTCCCAAAAGAGTACTCCCTCCGTCCATAATTGACCGTCGTCGTTTTTTTTTTGTCTTATGAAGTTTGTTCGATTTGTAAAAAATACATGCAATATTTATATCTCCAAATAAATTTATTAAAAAAACTAGACGAAAAGATCTTTCGATGATATAAATTACTTAGCATAAATATTTATATATTTTAATATATAATTGCTTGGCAGTAGTTTCTCAAAAGCGAAATCGACAAACATTTGGGGACGGAGGGAGTAAACATCACTTCTATTTTTTTGTGAATAATAAGGGAGTTGCTATATCTCTTTCACAAGAAAAATAACCAACATTTCCTCGCAACGTCTAAACCTTTAGATCATCATCCAGGGTGGGATTCACATCAAAGATCAGACGTGCAAAGTGTTAGCCAAAGACATATTTATATATTTATACCACAAATTACAACTAACAATATTTTTCTATGGAAAGACAAGGACAAATTAAAGGGGTGTGTTCTCACAAATCACAACTAACACGTCGTAAGATGGAGTTTGATGATTTCTTTTTAATAGAGACATAGGAAAAGTGGAATAATAAACATCACTTCTAGATATAAGTGAAACAATCTCCAGTTCTACCATGAACTGCGTTGCCGCGGCCAAGAGAATAGCAGAATCCCGCAAAACACCTTGCGGTTAGCTCGATTGCCACCGCCAGATTGATCTAGCGATGCGGTTTTACGTACTCCCGGCCTCCCATACCGCACCGCCGGTCGATGAATGGTCCCTAATATATAGTCTAGGTTACAGAAAACAATATCGATATATTTATTTTTTTAAATAGGGAAAATCTTTTCTACTCCCAGGGAGTAGCTACTCTATGTCTATATGTATGTCTAGATTTAGCGTGTATATGACTGGACGAAGTGTATGTACATGAAGTATATGATCATACTAGACCATCTAGGGTGTTATGTGTGTTAAGTATGCATGCATACATGTGTGGTTATACTTATTTTATATACTATGCCCGTATGCTAAGTTAATACGGTGCACCGTGAAAAATATTTTTTCTTCCTCCATCATTTTCTAACGGAAAAGATGAATTTTACTATTTATTGATTCTTTTCTTAAATATATGTTGTGTACGTGAAAATAACGGAATGGAAAAATAAACGTAAACGAATACATGTGCAAATTACAAACACGTTTTGAAACCAAACTTTTTTATACTTTGTTTGACGTGTGCTATTATAGCTCATATGAGCATGATGATAAGTTTTTAGTTTACCAATTATTGCTTTTGTCTTTAGTTAGTTTTTTTTCTCTTTAATAATATTACATATGAATTAAATAGTACTCCGTAAATAATAAGACATGGAAAAAATTATCGCGTATCAAGTACCATTACAGGCCAATACCCATATTATGGCCATACCTGCATTGCTGCTCATTAGGACTGTTGTGTCCAGTCCACCTGTTCATGACACGTTCATATGGCCAATCTAAGGTAAGGCAACAGGAAAAAAATAAACAAATACTCCCTGTATGGCAGCACCTCCATCCAATTCACAATCGCTCGCTCCGTGTACGTGTGTCCTTCCCGGTTCCTGTCGTGGCCCAACAAAGTATAGCCCAGCAAGTAAACTGTAAAGCCCACACCAGACTCGATTCACCACGACCTTCTACTGCCAGATTGCAAACGGAGCCTGAACACGTCTCATGTTTCTATTCGCCTTAGAAACGGACTTGGCTTCTGCGTAGTCGAAGACACGCTAATCGGAGGGAGTCCGATTGTACTCAGGATGGCGGAAGAAAGAGAGGTGGAAAAAAAACGGCAGAAATCCGCCTGTGTTTCTTTTTCCTTAGGACTCCAGGGGAGGTGGACAGAAATTTTGGTGAAAAAAAAATTTGATGAACGGAAATTTTCTCTCTTTTTATTAGTAGGTATAGATTAAAAATATGGGTTCCTTTAAAAAAATTTTTCGCATAGTAATATCTGGAGTTTCTTAATATGAGTACATAAACATACTCAAACCGATAAACAATCTAGTGATACTTATTACTCAGCATGAATTAATATTGCTTTTATATATAGTTTTTGTCAAATGAAAAATTCAAATGCATGTAACGAGGCGGAGCTGTTTAAGTTTACTCCCAAATAATTCACAAGTTAGTTGCGGTGGCGTTGCCGGGTGCAGCAGCCTTACAAAGATTGCTCGACCAGCTAACTCTAAGACGTACTCGTATGTTAGGCTAATATTCTTTTGAAAACAAAGTTTGCGGCTACGGGCTATCTCTTGTCAAATTTCCCCACTAGTAGCATCGGTTAAGTTTCCAGTCATTCAGTCAATTAATTAATATACATGAGCCGTTACGTTTGCCAGAAAAAAGCATCACGCAACACGTTGGTTTCGGTCTATATTCTCTCCATGCATGACCAGACCACTTTTCGCATTGTACGTAGAAAACATTTTAATTTTGATATTCATGCATATCCCGTTGAACTAGACTTTTTTTTCCATCTACAATAGATTCTTTAAAATGTGGTGACCCTCATCTACACTTCCTCTCCTCACATGTCCACTGTACATTAACAGTACATCGTTGCCAACCGTACGATCCACCCCATGTACAATCGCTACCGTCCACTCCCACGAACCACGGTCCTTTTCTGAAGCTGCCCGACGCCTCCACACGCTGCGCCGGCCCTATATCCTAGCATAGATGGAGGCCATGGCGCAGGCCACTGCGTCCACGCGTGGCTTTGCCGTATGGAGGTGGCGCAGGACGCCGCGCGAGCGCTCGGAGGCGACGCAAGAGGTGGCGCAGGAGCTCTCTTCCATTTTATTTGAATTATACTTTGGTTCTGTCATAAAACAAATTAAATCAAATACTTCTGTGACTTGCGAGTGAGGTGTATGTCTAAGCATGAAATGTACGTAGATCAATTAATATAGGGCAGGATTGGTTGGCTACCAATTTTTACCCAACCAAAACCATAACATACTAAAATTGAAGTCATTAATTAGTTTATTGTCAAAGAATTAGCACACCATTGTTTATGGCCAAAGTTTAGATAAATCTCTAGAAAGTTTTTAAACTACATAAAAGAGAATTGGCAAGCCTTGATTTTGGTAGCCAACCAAATGCACACTTAAGTTTTTTGCCCTAACTTTGACAACTTAATTTTGATAAGCCACCATTTTGGTTGGGGAAAAATTGGTACCCAACCAATCCGGCATATATAGTCATTAAAGGTTGACATGTAAGTAGATCAATTACTATAGTCATTAAAGATTGCTTCAAACGAATGCACATGAATTCTCGAGAGCGTAAAAAGTCTCCTTCCTAAAAAAAAAAAAAAACTCCATATATTTCCATGCCACTATATTGTTTACTATATAGTTGAAACAAAAAAAAAGAACACTGGCTCATAAAAAAAAAAAGAGCACTTTAGGGTTGCAGTTCAAAAAGATTTGGTAATGTGGTCGGGACTTCTTTGAAAATGGAGCGCGACGAGCTTAATGATGTTCTGAGCCCAGCACGGCAGCACTGCGCGCATTTTGGGCCGAGCCCAAGTGCAGCCTGTTCTTACAGGATTTTGCTCAACCAACTTTAAGGCTAATGTATTCGTTTCAAAACAAGTTTGCAGCTAGGATAATCTCCCTGTCAGATTTCCCCCTCGCATCGGTTTGCCGTCAATATACAAGAGCCAGTCAATATACATGAGCCATTTGTCACAAAGCAGACGTTGGGGTTTCCATCTTTATTCTCTTTGATTGATTAATTTGAAGTTGGCCATAACTCCGAGCCTTTATGGATCAACATGACCGACAAAACCTGAGTACTTTTCACAGCAATTACTGTAGTCATTAGAGGACGACCGCGTATATTATGATAGGGAATTCTCGAGAGCATAAAATAGAATCATCTCCATATGTACATTTTCATGCCACTATATTTTTAGTTTGAAACAAAATCACGTACCTACGGGCTCATAAAAGAAAGGAAAATTAAATCGCTTCTGATTCAATTCGCAGTTCAAAAGAACTGTTGGTTATTTGCAAAGGAACTCTGGGCCGAGCCCATGTGCTGTGCTGTACGGCAGTGGACTACCTACTGGTACGTCTACACCGCGTACGTAGCAGTACTCCGTGTATCACTGCGACTCGATCGGTACACGTGTGCTGGTAGTGTCCCGAGTTAATTAGGAGAGGATGGTCATATTTTTCAGCATTTATTTTAGGATCTAACTGTGTATGATTACTGTGAAGTCAGGCCTGCTTCAGGCTGCCATTCTTCGATCTGATGTTATTGCGCTGCCAGTGTGGACTGATTCAGTCCATCATCTTTCAGATTCAGTGCTGCTGTCGCCTATGGCCAAGATGCAGCGCACCCCCGAGTTTTCTTTTGATCAATGTGTGCACAAAACCTAGACCTCATATCCTGGAACGTCCGTGGATTAAATCAGCAGGCTAGACCAGATACCGTTCACCAAGTTTTGGCTGCCACTCTGCAGCATTGCTTGTTTACAAGAAACTAAACTGCATCAAATTTGCCAATCTGACGCCGCCTACCTATCGGATGCGAGAGTTTGCATACAAGCCGGCCTCGGGGCCGTCTCAAACGAGGGGAGGCATCCTCATCCTCTGGAATGAATGTCGGATAAGCTGCACCGATATCGTCATTGGAGAGTTCCACATTTCGGCAAGCGTGCACCTAAAGGACACAGACGTCACCTTCAGGCTTATGGTGGTGTACGGGCCACCGTGACGTGCTGACAAATTACGCTTCCTAAATGAGCTAAAAGATTTGAAGCCAGCGGCGGGGATGAGATGGCTAATCTATAAAGCGGCAGACAAAAACAACAGAAACTTGAGCCCACATCTCATGAGACATTTCCGCGAAGCTCTAGATGAATGTGACCTCTCAGAGATCAGCCTTCAAAGCCGGAAGTTTACGTGGAGCAATGAGCGACAACAGCCCACAATGGCTAAGCTCGATCGTTTCTTCTGTAATGCAGAATGGGACACTAGTTTCAGCAACCATGTTCTGAATGCGTTATCGACTTCGCTCTCTGACCATTGCCCACTGCTGCTATCAAACCAATCGGGTCCACGAAGACCAAGCACATTCAAATTTGAAAATTATTGGGCCAAACTTCCTGGATTCAAGGAAGTCGTCAAGCGTGCTTGGGACACTCCGACCACACACTACGAGCCGTTCCACGTCCTTTACCACAAGCTAAACTATACTGCGCGAGCCGTTCCACGTCCTTTACCACAAGCTAAACTATACTGCGCAAGCGCTTAAAACATGGAGCAAGGACATCATTTCTGATGCTAAAAATCTTTTCTTCATGGCGCAAGATGTCATCCAAAGGCTTGATATTGGCCAAGAAAACAGAGAGTTGACACCTGCTGAGCAGCTGCTACAGGCAAATCTAAAGAAAAGAGTCCTCGGCCTAGCTGTGATCGAAAGAGCAAGGTGCAAACAGGCATCTAGGCTAACGAACATCAAACTGGGAGATGCTAACACAAAATTCTTTCACCGGAAAGTCAATACAAGAAGAAGGAAAAATCATATCCAGCAGTTGACGAATGGCCATGGGCGGGCAATAAACCATGATGATAAAGCTCGGGTGATACAAGACCATTTTTCAGATTTCATGAAACATCCACCACGGCGGCAGTTTGACATTAACTGGGAGGCGCTGCAGCTGCCGACACATGACCTCAGTGAACTTGAGGTGCCTTTCTCTGAGGAGGAAATAAAGCACGCTGTTCACCAATTGCCATCGGAAAAAGCCCCAGGACCGGACGGATACACAGGGATCTTCTTTAAATCTTGCTGGGATATTATCAAGATGGATGTTATCAAGGCTGCAAATGCTTTCTACTCGCTGCGAATAGGCAACCTGGACATCTTAAATTCAGCCAATGTGGTCCTAATTCCAAAAAAAGATGGTGCTGAGTCCATTGCTGATTTCCGCCCTATCAGCTTGATTCATTCCTTCACTAAAATCATAGCCAAGCTTTTGGCGCCAAGGTCTAGCGCCACACATGAACTCCATCATTTCCACAACGCAAAGTGCTTTCATCAAAAAAGAAGTGAAAGGATCAAGATGCCCAAGATGGGGGTGAATTGGGCTAATCTAAAATTTTATCGCAAATAAACAACCTACCAGCCCATATTCACCCACTTGTGCCTAAGTGTGATTCTAGCAACTAACGCACAAAGTTTTACACCCTAGGTTTCAATTCCTACTCTAGCATGGCAATTCTAGGAATGTAAAGACAAGAATAGAATTGCGGAAAGTAAATGCTCAAAGTAAAGAGAGAAAGAGGAACGCGACGATGTTTTGCCGAGGTATCGGAGAGTCACCACTCCCCACTAGTCCTCGTTGGAGCACTCTCGCAAGAGTATCGCTCCCCCTTAGTCCTCGCAAGAACTAAGTGCTCTCTACGGGCTGATTCTTCGACACTCCGTCGTGGTGAATCGCCCACAACCGCCACACAAGCTTGCTTGAGTCACCCACAAGCTCCACCGGGTGATCTTCAAGCCATGAACCGCCATCAAGCCGCCTAGGTGATGGCAATCACCAAGAGAAACAAGCACGAACTCTCACTTGACCAAGACAAGCCTAGGAGAAGAGTGGATGCACACTTGAATCTCTCAAACCACTAAAGAGGTCCTTAATCTTGCATATGAACACCTCAATAGGCTCTTGCTCTCCCTTGCACTCTCAAAGGGTTTCTTCAGCTAAACAAATGGGCAAGAGAGTGTGCAGGGGCGGGGGTAGAGTGTATATAGTCCCCACACTTCCAACTTCAAATTTCAGCCACAAATGCTGCCTTCACAGACCGACCGGACGCCCGGTCAATTCAAAAACACTAGCCGTTGGTACGGCCTCCGTGGTCCGGCCCGGTCTTGGTTGACTCGACCGGACGCTCCGGCCAAAGATTTTGGCCCAAATCGACCTCTCTCGAAGTGACCGGACGCTGCCGACGGACGCTCCGGGGCGAGAGAGCCAGCGTCCGGTCGCGCCTTTGAAGCACTTCTTCACCTTCGACTCCGCATCTTCGTGAATGGCTTCAACTCCAGCTGATCACAGGGACTTTTTGAGCTACCTAGTGCTAGAATTTCAAGTGTGCACTGCACCACATCTACTCACTAGACTTACCTAGGTCAAGCTACCCATTCGTACCCCCCTTAATAGTACGGCCAAAATAGAAAACAAAGTCCTAACGACTAATCCGATGTCACTCAACTCCATCGACAATCGGAACTAACCGTCCTTAACCTTGTCGTCCATCCTTGGAAAATTGAAATGAATTCCATCGTCAGGGGGCATACCAATCACATTGCCCGAGATCACCATTACCATGACCTAACCCAACCCCTCGTTTTACGCAAAACACACGTTAGTCATGGTAATTTATATCGTCATCAATCATCGAAACCCACACTAGGGGCCTAGATGCTTTCAATCTCCCCCTTTTTGGTGATTGATGACAACCTCTAGAGTATGGAGATGAAGAGTGAGGTTTTAAGCACGCTTGTTCACATGAGCCTCTGACAATAAGAGCAAAGGGTTAGGATGACTCATGTGACACAAGATCATAGATGTACTCATAAGATCTGCATGAAGAGTTAGTACGACAAGTATAGCTCATATGGTTTCAAGATATAATAAGCTGAAATCAGAGTGAATCATAAACGCGGAAGCACAAACCATATGAGCAAAAGCATAGTGACATGATATTAAGATACCGATGTAGAGAGCACACATGTCAAAGACTCACAAAGTATCACTCATACTTTACAATGCAAAGTGCGGAAGTAAACATGATGCATGAAAGTTTTTAACACACCAAAGAGTCAAATCCCTCTCACAAGCTCTCCCTAAGTCTACATACTCTACCCTTTCCCCCTTTGGCATCAAGGACCAAAAACTAAGGGTCGGTCGGAGGAAGGGAGGCAGACGAGCTGGGCACTGGAGGACGAGTAGACATGATATACCGACCGCATCATCGTGGCTCGTGGTTCGGACTCGCAAAGGCCGACCACCGTCGGGGACCCTTGGACCGTGGAGCCGCTCTAAGAAGCGGCCCGGGCCGCCGTACGTGGTAGCCGGAGTGGAGGAGCTGTGTCTCAAACCAAGGAGGGTCAACGACCGTGGATCGAGGAGCAGGGTCAACTGGCCGTGACTCGAAGTAGTAGCAATGGCCCCACCTGTAGCTCGTTGAAAGGTCCTAATGGCTAGAGGAGGGGGGTGAATAGCCTATTAAAAATTCTTGCAACCACACTAAGCACCCGGATTAGTAAATAAGATGGCAAAGCTAAATAAGCGATGCTACACACTATCTATGCAAGCCACAAGTCAAGCAAGATATATCTAATGTCTCTAGATTCACACAAGGGCTATGTCACTAGATTACTCCTAGGTGATCAAGCAATTCTAACTAATCTCAACACTAGGAGCTAAGCAAACTACACAAGCTAAGCAAGGCTACACAAGTATACTAGTGAAAGTAATGCAAAGAGGCTAGAATACAATACCACAAATGAGTGTAGAGGTGGGAGCCAATCACCGTGATCACCGAGAAATCTCCAACGAACAAGAACAAGTGACACGATGATTTTTCACGAGGGTTCACGGCTTGCCGGCAAGACGCTAAGTCCCCGTTGTGGCGACACACTCACTTGACGTGTGCTAAGCTTAATGGCCGGTGCCAAAACCCCTATGGGCGCTCAAGCAAACGATCACAAGAGAGGGTCCAACAAGCCACGAGGAATCCACTAGTGCTCCTTTCACGAATCTCCCGTGGGGTAAGGAACGACCCCTCACAATCACCACCGGTGTGGCCTCAAACAAGCTCCACTTGAGCTCAACACCGCCTCTTGCTCCAAGCCGCTAGGGAACCGGGCAAATTCCCAAGAGAACAAGAATCCCGCTGCTTCTCCAAGGATGAAGTGCCTCTAGATGCAACCGATGATGCAATGCCCTTCTATCACTCTCAATCTCACCAAGAATCCGAGTTAGTGGTGAAGAGATGAGTGGAGAGGAGTCTCACAAGCTCAATAGCAAGTTGGAAGCTTCAAATGTGCAAGAGAGGTCCCAAAGAACCAGCCAACCAAGTATATATAGGGCTACTCTCGAAATGGAGCCGTTGCTCCAAAAAAATTTGTTTTCAAGACCGACCGGAACCACCAACCACCCTCCGGCCGAGGGTCCGGCTCGTGCTTCCGGTCGCTACCGACAAGGCATGGGCCCCACCGGGCGCCCCTCCTCAGCGTCCGGCCACGGGTTCCGGCCGGCACCGAAGCATCCGTCTAGGGTCCGGGTCGGTGCGTCCGCAAAAACGCGGCTGCAGAGCTCTACGCCAGACGCGACCGACCGGACGCCCGGTGAGTGCTTCCGGTCGATGCCGAAGCGTCCGGCCACCCCGTGACGGATACCGATCTTCATCTTTTTCTTTGCTCTTTGCTTCAAACTTGCTTCGCCTCTTGCCATAGGTTGCCAACACGCCGAGGATGATCACGTTATCACCAATGTTAGCACGTCGATAAGTTAGGCAAGATCGGTTTAGTGCTCTCATGTCCTAAATGCAATATGCAAGTCAATTGGACCTAGAAGCACTTCATAAAAAGGATTGTCGCGGCATCCCCTCTTGATAGTCGGCTATCTATCCTAAAACGCGATCACACGCTCTATCGTGTCTTGATCACCAAAAGAAAAAAACCCTATCAAGTATACCTTTGCCTTGATCTCCCGGGTTCCTCTCAAGCCGATCACCGAGCTTGACGATCCATCATGTCCACCATCATTGTCCATGTTCATGATCATCATGCTCCTTGTCATCCTTCTAATCCTATCTCAAGGTCATCACTTAGAGCAAAGGATTAGTCCACAAGTGTGTCATCAATTTCCAAAACCAAACATGAGATTTCAATCTCCCGCTTTTGGTAATTGATGACAACCAAACTCACAAAGATAAGAAATAAATTCAATTGAACTTGAATTGCTTGCCCATAGCAGTTTGATCATGAATCAAGGATTGGACAAACATTTCAAGGTTCGGTTTTTGGTAGTAGTAGCTCCCCCCTACATATGTGCTTCCATGTGTTTGGATCAAGTTGGCACATATGTATGGATAGAAATCTTGGGGAGAGATACTATTACCAAAAGAGAGATGCTAAGGTTCTAGAATTCGGACCTTTGAAGCGTGAAACCATCGGAGTCCTTAGCATCATGTATCTAGACATTCATCAAAACTCAACATACCCCATGAGATCAACAATATAGGCTAAAATGTGAGCTTTGTCTAGATACATCCTATGCATGCTAGTTGGTCAATCACCAATCAATTTTTAAAAAAGCTAGCATACACCAAGCAATCATGTATATTGAATTTAGATTGCCAATGCAACATCACATTATGATCATGCACATACAAATGCACAAATAGTCTATGAGCTTCCTCCCCTATTTGTGTGATCCTTTCCAACATCTTTATGACTTATTTCTCCCCCTTTGTCAACAATCACCAAAAAGGTGTAAATGAGAGAAATCAAGTCAATCAAAGTATCACATGTGGTCTCATCTAGATCACTTGCCTTTCCATGTATTCAAGTTTGAACCAAGGACAAGCTTTTTCACACCTCATATACATAAGGGTTATCTTGCACCATGTTAGAATACACATCAATAGCGCATTTTCTAGAGTTGACACTAGGATTGCAAGCACATAAACATGTCATATGCCACCACTAGTTCATAGAACCAATCAAAGCAATAGTGGTGCCACACATACATTGAAATCATTTGATTTTTCATGAATGAGCCTATTAAACATGCATGATGGCTAGATGCACTAACAAGTCCTTAGCAAATATGAATGCCATGACAACCAACTTTTTACCTTGGGATTTGTCGAAGGAGAGGCATGTCATATAAGTGGGGTGCATCAACACAAGTTGGAGAAGTCAATAATGTTCAATTCTCCCTTTAGCATGCAAAACCTCTTCTCATCAAGTGGCTTGGTGAATATGTCGGCTAGTTGATCTTCGGTGCCAATGCCCATGATACAAATGTCACCCTTTTTGTTGATGGTCTCTTATGAAGTGGTGCCTTATATCAATGTGCTTTGTTCTTGGATGTTGAACCGGATTTTGGGTCATCTTCCTTGCACTTTCATTGTCACAATACAATGGAACCTTGTCAAATTGGAATCCAAAATCCCTCAAGGTTGACCTCATCCAAAGCAATTGAGTGCAACAACTTCCCGCACTTATGTATTCGGCTTCGGCGGTTGAAAGAGCAACACTATTTTGCTTCTTTGAAGACCATGATACTAGTGACCTTCCAAGGAATTGACATGTGCCACTTGTGCTCATTCTATTGATCTTGCACCCTCCATAGTCGGAATCCGAATATCCAATCAAATCAAACTTGGATCCCTTTGGATACCATAGTCCAACATCTTGTGTGCCCTTCAAGTACCTCACAATTCTCTTTGTTGCCTTGAGGTGACTTTCTCTTGGATCGGATTGATATCTAGCACACATGCCCACACTAAATGCTATATCCGGTCTTGATGTGGTTGCATAGAGCAAACTACCAATCATGGACCTATACTTCTTTTGCTCAACCATGTTGCCACTTGGATCGGGGTCTAGGCTTCCATTGGTTGCCATTGGTGTGGACATTGACTTGGCATCTTGTAGATCAAACTTCTTGATCATGTCTTTGATGTACTTGCCTTGACTAATGAATGTGCCATTCTTCAATTGCTTGATTTGGAGTCCAAGGAAGAATGTGAGCTCTCCAAGCATTGACATCTCAAACTTATTTGCCATCATCTTTGCAAACTCTTCACAAAACTCTTGGTTGGTTGACCCAAAGATAATGTCATCAACATATATTTGCAACACAAACAAGTCTTTGCCAATCTTCTTGGTGAAGAGAGTGGTGTCCACCTTGCCCATCTTGAACCCTTTAGAGAGGAGAAAATCTCTCAACCTCTCATACCATGCTCTTGGTGCTTGCTTCAAGCCATACAAAGCCTTCTTCAACTTATAGACATGGTTAGGATACTTCTCATCTTCAAAGCCCGGTGGTTGTTCAACATACACCAACTCATTGATGAAGCCATTTAAGAATGCACTTTTCACATCCATTTGATAGAGCTTGATGTCATGAGCACATGCATAAGCAAGCAAGATTCTAATTGCTTCAAGTCTAGCAACCGGTGCATAGGTCTCTCCAAAGTCAAGACCCTCAACTTGAGTGTACCCTTGAGCTACTAGCCTTGCCTTGTTTCTAACCACACCACAATTCCATCTTGATCTTCCTTGTTCTTGAAGACCCACTTGGTTCCTATCACATTATAGTCCTTTGGCCTTTCCACCAATTCCCATACATCATTTCTCTTGAAGTTGTTCAACTCTTCATGCATGGCATTGATCCAATCTTCCTTCTTTAGTGCATTTTCAATGTTCTCCGGTTCTTCTTGTGCTACAAAGGCATGGTGAGCACAAAAAGATGCTAATCTTTTTCTAGTAACCACTCCACTATTGATGTCACCAACAATTTGATCAATTGGGTGATCCCTTGCAATGTTGGATGGTTGCATCACTTGCACTTGATGACTAGGATGAGGAGATGGACTAGCTTGTTGCTCTTGATCTTCATCTTGAGTACCACTAGTGCTAGCTTCATTTGCATTAAGCTCAATTGTAGTGGTAGGCATTGGAGTGTCATCATCATCTTCAACTTGTCTTGGCCGAATGTCACCAATATCCATATTTCTCATTGCATTCTCCAAGTTGGAACCACTCACATCATCATGATTTTTAACTTCATTTTGAGAGCCTTGGGTTTCATCAAATTCCACATCATGGACTTCTTCAAGCTTGCCACTACCCAAGTTCCAAACTCTATATGCTTTGCTTGTGGTTGAATATCCAACTAGGAACCCTTCATCACATTTCTTATCAAACTTGCCCAATCTTGTGCCTTTCTTGAGAATGTAGCATTTGCATCCAAAGACTCTAAAGTATCCAATGTTGGGCTTCCTTCCATTTAGCAACTCATATGGTGTCTTGCCAAGCATCCCATGGCAATAGAGACGGTTGCTACAATAGCAAGCCGTGTTGATTGCTTCGCCCAAAAGGAATGGCTAACATTGTACTCACTAAGCATTGATCTTGCCATTTCAATCAAGGTTCTATTCTTCCTCTCAACTACACCATTGGATTGAGGAGTGTAGGTTGGTGAGAATTGATGTCCAATTCCAAGCTCATCACACAACTCTTCAATTCTTGTATTCTTGAACTCACTCCCATTGTCACTTCTAATCTTCTTGATGGATGTCTCAAATTCATTTTGAACCCTCTTGACAAATGTCTTGAAAAGCTCAAATACATCATTCTTGTCATGCAAAAAAGAACACCCATGTGTATCTAGTGTAGTCATCCACAATGACAAAACCATACTTGTTGCCACCAATGCTAGAATATGATGTTGGCCCAAACAAGTCCATGTGTAGCAACTCAAATGCCTTGCTTGTACTCATTGTACTCTTGGTTGGATGTGCATTGCCATGTTGCTTGCCGGCTTGACATGCTCCACAAGGTTCGTCCTTCTCAAACTTCACATCATTCAAGCCTCTAACCAAGTCATGTTTCATCAACTTGTTCAATTGCTTCATCCCAACATGACCAAGCCTTCTGTGCCACAACCACCCTTTGCTAGCCTTGAGAGTAGACATGTTGTCAACTTGGCTTCTTTTTGAGTTGAAATCAACATGGTAGAGATCACCATATCTAAATCCCTTGAAGATCATATTTGCACCATCACCACTAACCACTTCAACTTCTTGACTTGTGAATATGCATTTGTACCCATGGTCATAAAGTTGAGAAACCGACAAGAGGTTGTAATCAAGATGATCAACTAGCAACACCTTTGACAAGCTTTTCTCTTGAGTGATAGCAATCTTGCCTAGCCCCAACACATTGCTTTTCTTGTCATTGCCAAATGTGATTGACTCATACTCATCAATGCCCTTGATGCTAATAGACTTGAACATATGAGAATCCCCGGTCATGTGTTGAGTGCACCCACTATCCATTATCCAATGCCCTCCTCCTCCACGGTAATTGACCTACAAAATAAGATCAATTCTTCTTAGGTACCCAATGTTGCTTGGGTCCTTCAAGGTTAGTCACCAAGGCCTTTGGTACCCAAATGGCTTTCTTCTTTGAGCCCATCCATGGTGTACCAATGTACCTAGCACGAACACCATTGTTCTTCTTCACAAGCATATATGAATTATCAAGCTTGATGGAAGAAACATTGGTCCTCTTGTTCATGCACTTTTGCTCCACATGACCAACTTGCTTGCAAGCTTTGCAATAGCTACCATTGCTCTTCACAAAACGAGTCTTGTGAGTCACATAGGCGGCCTTGCCTTTCTTGGGGATATAGCTAAGCCCTCCTTATATAAGGATGCCCTTTGGCTACCCAAGCACATAAGCAAGCGGTCCTCACCACCATAAGCCTTAGCCAAGGTGTGATTGAGCTCCTTTTACTTCCCTTTTTAAACAAGCATTTTCATGAATAAGCATAGGATTGTCATTATCTTCACTAGAGATGGATATGCTAGTGATAGAGCTAGTGGAAGTCTCACACTTGGGGGTTGATTCATCAACAAGAATGTCACACATGATGCTTGCGTTGGATGTATCAACATTTTCAACAACTAAGCACAACTTGTGCTCTTCAAGTAGAGAGGAATGAGCTTTCTCTAACTTAGAATGAGATTTCTCAAGCTTCTTATGGTCTACCTTTAGACACTCATAAGTTGCCTCAAGCTCATCAAGTTCTTGCTTAAGGCTCTTTGTTTCCTTATGCAAGCCCTTGCATTCCTTCCTACTTTGCTTGAACATGACAACGCACTCATCAAACATTCTTTGCAACTTCTCCCTAGATTGAGTTGGCTCCTCATCATCACTATCACTATCACTATCATTATCATCATCTTTAGAGATAGATTGTACCTTAGTGGCCTTAGCCATGAAGCATGAGGAAGGAGTGTCGAAGAGGGAGATCTTGTCATGCATAGCAAGGTGAGCTTGTCCCTTCTTCTTGTTCTTCTTCTCCTCTTCTTCATCACTTGAAGAGGATGAGCCATCACTATCCCACATAGCCACATGTGACTCATTCTTCTTCTTGGGCTTCTTCTCCTTCTCATTCTTAGCATCATTCTTCTTTCTTGCTTTCTTGATGCCCTTCTCATCATCACTATCATATGGGCACTCGACAATCAAGTGACAATCATCATGGCAACGAAAGCATGTCATGTTGCCTTCATTTTTGCCATCCTTGGTCTTCTTCTTGGATGATTGCTTCTTCTTGTTCTTGGAGATGTAGTTCTTCTTCACAAACTTTTCCAATCTCCTCACAAAGAGAGTCATTTGCTCATCCACTTCACTTCCACTAGTAGAGGTGCCATCCTCTTCATCACTTGATTCTTCCTTTTTCTTCTTGCCCTTGGATGATGAGCTAGCCTTGAGTGCCAAGCTCTTCTTGTCCTCCTTCTTCTCTTCATCCTTGACCTTCTTGTTTGCCTTGTTGATGAGCTCTTGCTTTTTCTTGTCATCTCTATAGGAGTCATCGGTCATGACCTCATCAAGCAATTGGTTGGGAGTCAAATCCTTCAAATTTGACCTCACAAGCACGGTGATGAACATCCCAAACCGCTCGGGCAAACACCTCAAGAACTTCATGTTGAAGGTCTTGTCCTTGATCTCTTCACCTAGAGAATTGAGATCATTCACCAACACTTGCATGCAGTGAAACATCTCCGGCACGGTCTCATCTTCTTCCATCTTGAAGCTATTGAATTGCTCAAGCTTGATATAGGCTTTGGCTTGCTTGACCCCTTCGGCACCTTCATAGCATTCTTCAAGCTTCTTCCATATCTCATGAGCTATGGTGAGATTCTTGACTTGCTCAAAGACTTCGATCATTGAATGCCTCATGGAAAGCACTCACGGCCACATCATTGGCATATAGTTTCTTCTCTTCGGCGGCGGTTGGCTCATTGGGTTTTGCAACCACAAACTTGTTCTCCGTGACAACCCACACTTCTCTATTAATTGACTTGAGGTGTGCGGTCATCTTCACCTTCCAATAGGCAAAATTGGTGCCATCGAAAGGTAGCGCCTTCTTGGTGTTGTTGACATGGAAAGTCGTTGCCATTTTGTCACCGTAGGATGTTAAGCCACTCAAATAATGGTGCCTTGCTCTGATACCACTTGAAAGGTCCTAATGGCTAGAGGGAGGGGTGAATAGTCTATTAAAAATTCTTGCAACAACACTAAGCACCCTGGATTAGTAAATAAGATGGCAAAGCTAAATAAGCGATGCTACACACTATCTATGCAAGCCACAAGTCAAGCAAGATATATCTCATGTCTCTAGATTCACACAAGGGCTATGTCACTAGATTACTCCTAGGTGATCAAGCAATTCTAACTAATCTCAACACTAGGAGCTAAGCAAACTACACAAGCTAAGCAAGGCTACACAAGTATACTAGTGAAAGTAATGCAAAGAGGCTAGAATACAATACCACCGCGGAGTGTAGAGGTGGGAGCCAATCACCGTGATCACCGAGAAATCTCCAACGAACAAGAACAAGTGACACGATGATTTTTCACCGAGGTTCACGTGCTTGCCGGCACGCTAAGTCCCCGTTGTGGCGACACACTCACTTGACGTGTGCTAAGCTTAATGGCCGGTGCCAAAACCCCTATGGGCGCTCAAGCAAACGATCACAAGAGAGGGTCCAACAAGCCACAAGCAATCCACTAGTGCTCCTTTCACGAATCTTCCGCGGGGTAAGGAACGACCCCTCACAATCACCACCGGTGTGGCCTCAAACAAGCTCCACTTGAGCTCAACACCGCCTCTTGCTCCAAGCCGCTAGGGAACCGGGCAAATTCCCAAGAGAACAAGAATCCCGCGGCTTCTCCAAGGATGAAGTGCCTCTAGATACAACCGATGATGCAATGCACTTCTATCACTCTCAATCTCACCAAGAATCCGAGTTAGTGGTGAAGAGATGAGTGGAGAGGAGTCTCACAAGCTCAATAGCAAGTTGGAAGCTTCAAATGTGCAAGAGAGGTCCCAAAGAACCAGCCAACCAAGTATATATAGGGCTCCTTCTCGAAATGGAGCCGTTGCTCCAAAAATTTGCTTCTGGCAGACCGACCGAACCACCCGGCGGTCCGGCCGAGGGTCCGGTCGGTGCTTCCGGTCGCTACCGACAAGGCATGGGCCCACACCGGCGCCCCTCCTCCGGCGCGTCCGGTCACCGGGTTCCGGTCGGCACCGGAAGCATCCGTCCAGTGGTCCGTCCGGTGCGTCCCGCAAAAACGCGCCGCAGAGTTCTCCAGACGCAGACTGACCGGACGCTCCGGTGAGGTGCTTCCCGGCCGATGCCGAAGCGCGTCCGGCCACCCCGCGGATGGTGATCTTCATCTTTTTCTTTGCTCTTTGCTTCAAACTTGCTTCGCCTTTTGCCATAGGTTGCCAACACGCCGAGGATGATCATGTTATCACCAATGTTAGCACGTCGATAAGTTAGGCAAGATTGAAGTTAGTGCTCTCATGTCCTAAATGCAATATGCAAGTCAATTGGACCTAGAAGCACTTCATAAAAGGATTGTCGCGGCATCCCCTCTTGATAGTCGGGCTATCTATCCTAAAACGTGATCACACGCTCTATCGTGTCTTGATCACCGAAAGGAAAAACCCTATCAAGTATACCTTGCCTTGATCTCCCAGGGTTCCTCTCAAGGCGATCACCGAGCTTGACGATCCATCATGTCCACCATCATTGTCCATGTTCATGATCATCATGCTCCTTGTCATCCTTCTAATCCTATCTCAAGGTCATCACTTAGAGCAAAGGATTAGTCCACAAGTGTGTCATCAATTTCCAAAACCAAACATGAGATTTCCGGTAGTAGTCGGCACACTTTTCGACTTGTGGCTCGCACGACTCACTTGAAGTAGTCACCAGCACCGCATCATTCTTTGGAGCGTCCCGAGTGACTAAGCGATGGAACACCAAGAGCCGGCTTTGCCAAAATTTTGTAGAGGTAAGCGGGGCAGTCGGCGTAGGCATGCCGAAGAGCTCACTGTAGGTCGCACTAAGGCGATACTCTGGAGACAGACCAAGCTGGTAGTCAGTCTGAGTCATAGGTGTGAAGCCAGTGTGGAGCGGACCTAGAGTGGTAGCTGCCATAGATGCAAACCCAGAGGCTGCTGGTGTGGAGGAGTAGTCTCGGCGAGTCCGAAATACCGCACACCGAAGGCGGGCCCGCACTCTCGCAGGTAGTGACCCCCGAAGCCGTGAGCCCCGAAAGCCGGGCCCGAATCTATGGCATCCGGGGGGATCTGAGGGAGCTGAACCTGAATCCTAGTAGCTCGGGCGACCGCTGTAGCCATAAGAGCCGCCGTTTGCTGAAATGCGAACCGCTGGCTGCTGAATACGGCCTCTGGCTGGCTGAAAGGCAATAAAGAGCACGAAGCTCGCCCTCGACGCCTCCTCAGCGCATTGATGGCATCCCGATTATGATCTAGTAGATCCCGAGCACGATCCCCGTGGGCCGATCTTCCCTCATCTCGAGCAAGTATGGCCACAAGAGCTGGATCTGACTGAGGAGCTCCTGAGCTGGAGCCACCTGCCTCGTGGTCGTGTGCGCGAGGGAGCACCCTCGGAAGCTCGTAGTCCCTCGCCCGGGAGCCGTCGAGAGGGTCGGTGTATACCTGCCTCGTGCAGGCTCCTCGGGCTCGCCTCAAGCCGCCAGTACTCAAAGGCTGCTAGTGGAGCGATACGTGCATCTGCCGCCGGCCCGGTGACTCAGAATCGTGTCCTATGACCGTATGAGTTGAAGTCGAGTCGGAGTCGAGTCGAGCTGGAGTGGACTAGCTATGACAGGTTATATCTGGGGAACTCTGTGGTAGCACCTGTCCACTCGGCAACCTCCTCATTAGTCATATGAGGCATGGTCTTCCATATGAGATATGAAATCCAATGAGCATAGGGGTAGCCGGCGACAACCCTTGATCCCCTCTCGCAATCGTGTCCTCCATCTCCGAGAGTATCACATCCCAAACATCAAACTCCTTCGATCCATCAGGTGCGGGAGAATCCGTGAGCTCAAGACGTGTCAGGGCCTCTTTGTAGCCAATCCTAGGCAAGATCGCCCTCCTCACTATAGCATCAACGATCCGAGCAAGCGGTGTGAGGTCTGATGGACGACGGCTGGACCCCTCTCCAAAGGGCTCTGTGAAGCAGCTACGAACCAAGTCTGTGGATGGCACATTGCCTGCAATCGGATGTCTCGGCGGCTCTATAGTACCATAGCACAGTCGTCGGAATCGCTGTCTCAAGAGCAAAGGCCAAAGAGTCGTCGAGCTGCCACACTCTGAACGGTGTACTTGGTGCCCTTGAAAGCAAACACAATGTACTCGTGCCTGGGGTGAATCCACAAGGTGGCATAGAACTCTCGCACCCAAGAGGCAACATAGCGACCCTCATGCCCCATCCGGTCTTTGCACTCGCAGTAAGTGAGGTGAGGGTGAATCTCTCTTCCAACTCGGCCGACAATCTCAAAGAATAATACTGCACTTCGTGAGGACGGAAGGCCACATTACTCTCCTCATATGCCCAGTAAAAGTCCTCGTGGAGGGTGGTGTAGTAGCCTGGAGAAGCACCCTCCTGCCTATGTGGAGGAAACCACTGCTCAAGTGGTACAAACCGGTACTCTCTGGCCCTGGTGGCTGTCACACCTCTCAAGTCAAGGTGTTCTCGCTTCGATCTCGGCTGGGCGCCGAAGACGGTCCAGGAGCAAGACGTGGCACCTCCGGTGTAGGAAAGACCGGAGTGCGAGTCCGAGAGGAGCGACGAGGTGGTGGCCGGTCTCGCTCTCGCTCCCTCGCTCCCGAGTAGGCCGAGCCGGGCGCTGTGTCTCACGGATGTGTAGCCCTCCCGCTTTCGCCACCAAGTCCAACTCCCTTGGAGGCCTCAACAACTACCATGACCTCCTCAGGGGTCATCTCATCACCTCTCGTGCGCTTCGGCTTCTTAGCTTTGATTGGCGCTGCCTTCTTTCCCTTGTCTTGCTGCTTGCCACCACCAGGAGGGGGTGGATCATCACCTGAACGTCCGCCAACGGTCTTGGTGCGTGCCATGGTGAATCAACTAACAAGTGCCACCGAATAAGAATCACTGCTAGGTGCCAAGATGAATCACTGACAAAAACACGACTAGCAAGTCACACTGCCATAGTCTGCTCCTCCTGACTCACCGCACCGACAAGATGGTGAACTAACTCCTTGCGAGGCTTGGCCTCAATCCATACTCGCGGGCTTGGCCCCGAAAGTTAATCGCCATCGCCACTTTGCCAACCTCAAAGTGTCACGGCTTTCGCTAGCCTTGCAAAAAGCCTGTGTGAAAAGATAAGGTCGACACTTGGGGCACCCCGACAAGAAGAACAAGACAAACAATGGCAATGCGGTCCGGCCGGGATCAAGAGGGTGACGTAGTCGAAGAAGATGACGATCCCCGGCGAGGAATTGAGCGCCCGCGGCGGAGCCGAGCCGGCGGTGGCCCTAGGGTTAGTGCGGGCGAGGGCGGCGCGGTCTAGAGCGCGGATGCGGGCCGGCGAGCGGATTGGTGGCGCGCGGTGAGGATCGGCGGGCGGCGCTGGCGCCGGCGAGTGGTGGCGCACGCAGGCGGCGAGTTAGGTGCGGCGGGCTGGGCATGGAGCGCGGCGGCGGGGGTCGAGGAAAAAGAGACGGGCAGTTTTGGATTGAAAGAGAAAAGGGCGCCCCACATGTCATAAAAGAACCAATCTGCGCTCCACTTCGGATGACCGGACGCCCGGTGAATAATGACCGGGCGCTCCGGCCGATTCCGAGAGTTTAGGAAAAACTCTCGGCTTGACCGACGCTCCGGGCCGGAAATCCAAATGTCCGGTCAAATCCCAGCGGCCGCCTCCTTCCAAAGAATTTTTAATCTTCCTTCGCGGCGACTTCTCCCAACCAAGTTCCAATCCAAATAAGACCCAAGTAAACACCAATTGAATAGGTCATGGGAATCCTCTCTCAAACTCTCAATTTTACAAATATTTTGCCATAGGCTATTAGTTTTCTTAAGAAAATAGGCGATAAAACCAACCATGGAGCATCGTATGGCCATGCAATAGAGTTTCTCAACCATAAGGAGCGTCAAATGCTCTCTATTCATGGGCGAACACAGCAGATGCTCAAGCTTAAACCGAAAAAAAACGACAAACCAACACTCATGCAAATGCTATGCAAAACGAAATTTGAATCTAGTTGGCTTGTCAAGTTTGAACCAAGGTTAAGCTTTTTCACACGCTTTTCAGCGGTTATCTTAACCATGTTAGACAAGCCCTATATGCATTGCAAGAATTTAAACATGGCATATAATACAATGAATGCAAGGGACAACACAAGCTCATTTTCTAGTGAAATTGGAAGCATCAAGAATATTGAGCTCACTTCTCAACTTACAAAACCTTGCCTCATCCAAAGGCTTTGTGAAGATATCCGCCAAATTGTCTTCGTCCTCACTCCTTCAAGAGATATATCCTTCTTGGAAACATGATCACGAAGGAAGTGATGACGAATATCAATATGCTTGGTGCGGGAATGTTGAACCGATTGTTGGCAAGCTTGACGGCACTTTTATTATCACATAGCAATGGAATCTTCTCAAGCTTGACACCATAATCAAGGAGAGTTTGCTTTATATAGAGAATTTGAGCACAACAAGCTCCCTGCGGCAAATATACTACCGGCGGGCGTTGACAAGGCCACACTATTTTTTTGCTTCTTTGAATACCAAGAGACAATAGACCTCCCAAGCAAATGGCACCCTCCGGATGTGCTTTTTCTATCAATTTTGCAACCGCATAATCCGAATTGGAATAGCCAACAAGTTGGAATCTTGCTCCTTTGGGATACCATATGCCAATGCTTGGGGTGTGCTTGAGGTACCTAAGAATTCTCTTCACGGCAACAAGGTGAGATTCCATAGGGTTAGCTTGAAAACGAGCACATAAGCACACACTAAACATGATGTCGGGCCTAGATGCGGTGAGATAAAGCAAGCTACCAATCATGGATCGATAGAGAGTTTTGTCTACCGGTGTACCTCCCTCATCTAGGTCAAATTGTCCACTTGTTGGCATGGGTGTCTTGATGGGCTTACAATCTTCCATCTTAAATCTCTTGAGAAGATCCTTGGTGTACTTTTCTTGAGAGATGAAAGTCCCTTCTCTCAATTGCTTGACTTGAAACCCAAGGAAGAATGTAAGCTCACCAATCATGGACATCTCAAACTCCTTCAACATCAAGGCACCAAACTCTTTGCATTGTTCTTCATTTGATGATCCAAAGATGATATCATCAACATAGACTTGACAAATGAAGATTTCTCCATCAATCTTCTTGGTAAATAGTGTGGTGTCGACCTTCCTGATGGTGAAGCCCTTCTCAATGAGGAAGTCCCGAAGACGCTCATACCAAGCTCTTGGGGCTTGCTTGAGCCCATATAGCGCCTTGGTCAACCTATAAACATGGCTAGGATATCTAGGGTCTTCAAACCCGGGAGGTTGATCAACATAGACTAGTTCATTTATGAAGCCATTTAAAAATGCACTTTTCACATCCATTTGATATAGTTTCATTTCATGATGCGATGCATAAGAAAGGAGGATACGAATGGCTTCAAGTCTTTACAACCGGTGCAAAGGTCTCTCCAAAATCCAAACCTTCAACCTGAGAGAACCCCTTTGCAACTAGTCTTGCCTTGTTCCTCACAACAACGCCTTGGTCATCTTGCTTGTTGCGGAACACCCACTTTGTTCCAATGACTCTTGCACCTTTAGGCCACTCTACAAGTGTCCATACTTCATTGCGGGTGAAGTTCCCAATTCTTCATGCATGGCATTCACCCAATCCGGATCTTCTAGAGCGTCCTCTATGCTAGATGGTTCAACACAAGAGACAAATGCATGATGTTCAACAAAGGAAGCAAGTTTTTTGAGAGCGAGTCATAACCCCCTTTGATAGACTCCCTATGATGAGATCTTGAGGATGTGCTTGGAGTAGAGGAGAATTTCTTCTATCAACCACTTGAGGAGGATCTTGTGGAGCATCAAAGTCTTGTGCTTGTTCCACCATTTGATCATGAGAGACATGAGTATCTTCATTGTGTACTCTCTCATCTTTATCATCATCTTGTGGAGCACTTGATGAAGATGGCTTGTCAATGACTTGAACATCATCATCATCATCTTTGGAGGCTTGATGTCTCCAATCGGTATATTCTTCATGGCCTCCCTCAATGGTTCATCACCTACATCATCAAGATTCTCATGCGCTCCTTGTGAGCCATTAGATTCATCAAACTCCACATCATATGTTTCTTCTACCATGCCGGTGGCATGATTGAATACACGATATGCTTTGGACTTTGATGAGTAACCAATAAGAAAGCCAATATCACAACGTCTTTGAAACTTCCCTAGGTGTTGACGCTTCTTGTAGATGTAGCATTTGCAACCAAACACCCGAAAGAAGGAGATATCCGGCTTCTTCCCATTGAGCAACTCATAAGGAGTCTTGCCAAGAAATTTTTGAAGAAATAGGCGGTTGGATGCATAGCATGCGGTGTTGATTGCTTTAAGCCCAAAACTTCTCATCGGTTGCCATACTCATCAAGCATTGTTCTTGCTAGAGTGATAAGAGTCCAGTTCTTTCTCTCTACTACACCATTTTGTTGAGGAGTGTAGGTTGAAGAGAACTCATGCTTGATCCCAACTTCATCACAATATTGCTCAATGTTTGTGTTGTCAAATTCTTTCCCATTGTCACTTCTAATTTTCTTGATCTTCTCATCAAATTCATTTTGAGATCTTTTAGCAAACTTCTTGAAGCAAGCGGCCACTTCGATTTATCATGAAGAAAGAATGTCCAAGTGTATCTTGAGTAGTCATCAACAATCACTAGACAATATAAGTTGCCTCCCAAACTCTTGTATGTTGTTGGCCAAAGAGATCCATGTGAAGTAGCTCTAGCACTCTATGTGTTGACATAAAAGCCTTGGATGGATAAGTATTGGCAACTTGCTTGCCGGCTTGACATGCACTACAAAGCTTGTCCTTCTCAAACTTCATATCCTTCAAACCTCTCACCAAATCATTCTTCATTAGCTTCTTGAGAGATCCCATACCAACATGTGCTAGCCTTCTATGCCATAGCCAACCAAGTGTAACCTTCTTAGTGAATAAGCATGTCTTCAAGTTGGCATCATCGGAAGTGAAATCAACAAGATATAAGTTGTTGTATCTAAAGCCTCTAAATATCTCTTGCTTGTCACTCTTCTTGGATACAACCACTTCATTCTCATCAAATAGGCATTGGAAGCCAAGATCACACAATTGACCAACGGATAGCAAGTTGAAGCTCAAGGAAGCAACATATAGCACATTTGAGATTGAGTGATCATTTGATATTGCAGCTTTGCCCAATCCTCTCACTTTTGCCTTTGAGTTGTCACCAAATGTAATCTTTTCATGGCCTTCAACTCCTTCTTCTAGTGAGGTGAACATAATGAGGATCACCGGTCATATGTTGAGTGCAACCACTATCAATAACCCAATGACTTCCACCGGTCTTGTAGTTTACCTACACACAAGAGATCAAGCTTGTTGCTTAGGAACCCAAACTTGATGAGGGCCCTTGACTTTCTCAACCAATGACTTTGCAACCCAAATTTTCTTAGGCCTATTCTTGTTTGGTGGACCTAAGAACATGACTTTGGTTTTGCCACTTGTATCTTTTCTAAGCATGTAGTGAGCATTGAAGGCAAAAGGTCTAGCATGCTTTGGCAAGGGTTGTGGAGGTGGTGTCACACACTCATGAGAAAAAGTGACCTTCTTGACCACACTCAAAGCATCTCTTGGGCTTGGGCTTTGGTTTGTGTTGATGATGTTGAACTTTGGGTTGAACTTTAGCTTTGGCTTTCTTTTCTTCATTTGCCTTGTACCCAATGCCACACTTGTCCATCTTCATAACGGTGTTCATGAATAGCTCACTTTGAAGATTGTGACCCTTGGTGAACTTGTTCAAGCCGGTGGCAAGATGAGCCTTCTCCATCTTAAGCCTCTTGTTTTCTTCTTTGAGTGTCTCATTTTCAAGAGACATATCATGATCACCTTCATCAACTTTTTCAAGCACAATCATCTTCTCGGTAGCAAGCTTCTCAAGATCTTTCTTTAGCTTCAGGTTCTCATTCTTGATCTTGACATAGTCTTCATAGTGATCGGCCACAACCACTTGCTTGCCCTTGCAACTAGCTTTTTGCTCAATGCTCTCATCAATCAAGTCATCACAAGAAGTAGCTATATCAATCTTGACAACTTGGTTAGTAGCAACATGTGGTTCATCGGCTAGAAGCTCACTAGCAATCACAAGATTGTCATGATTAATCTTAAGATTGGTGTACTCTTCTTTGAGCTTGTTATATCTAGTGATGAGCTCATTGTGTATCCCCTCAAGTTTATTATGTTTTTCTTTGAGCTCCTTTTAGAGAAGGTTTGAGCTCCTTGAGTGAGGATGACACAATTTTGTTTTGTTCTCTAAGCTCATCACTAGCCTTTTGTTCTTGTTCATATTTAGCAAGAAGAGACTCATTCTCAAGATTAAGCTTGTCAATCTTAGAGTTTGCTTTAGAGATTATCTTAGAATACTTGCCAAGCAACTTCATGAGCTCATCATAACTAGGTGCTTCAAACTCATCATCATCACTATCATCTTCACTAGAGCTAGCTTCCTTGTCACTTTGTACCTTGGGTCCACCCTTGGCCATAAGGCATAGGTGTGTAGGGGATGAAGATGGTGATGGTGGTGGTGAAGTGAATGAAGACCCAATAGCAAGTGCGGCCACATTCTCTTGCTCATCATCGCTTTCTTCACCGGAAGAGCCACCACATGATGATTCAATGTGGGTGAGCCAATCACCAACAATGTAAGCTTTGCCATTGTTCTTCTTGTGGTGGTCCTTCTTCTTGCCATCTTTCTTCTTGTATAGCTTTTCTTTCTTCTTGTCTTCATCATCACTTGACTCTTCTTTCTTGTCCCGCTGCTTCTTCTTGTGTTTGTCTTTCTTCGTGGTTCGGGACATTGATGAGCAAGGTGGCCAAGATGATGGCAATTATAGCACTCCATCTCGGAAAGTGGCTTCTTCTTGCTACTCTTATAGAACTTCTTCTTCTTTGAATCGAACTTGACTCCCTTCTTGTTGAGGTTCTTAAGCATCTTGGTGGTCTTCTTCACCATGAGTGCAAGGTCATCAAGCTCTTCATCACTTGAGTTATTGTTGGTATTTCTAACGTCACTAACTAGAAACAGATATAAACCTATCACTAGCAATGGCGTCAAAAATAAATATCAGATGTTGCTTCAGATAAAACTAAAAAGAAATAATTCATTGCAGTTCATAGCATATCCGAAAAAGGTTGTCATCCCTATAGTTAAACTACTAATATGCAAAGAATAAAATATTCGTACTATGCCTTGATAAACTTCTCAATAAGTGAATAAATAAATCGGGTATCCGCAAAAGTTTACGTGATATGAATATACCATTGTAGCATTTTAACCAGGGAGTAAGAACCGTGTATTGAATTTATATTCTACCACGGGGGAAAGAAGTCTACTATCATGAATTAACTATGCATGTGTGTACTAAACATCTTAATCATCTCTCTCGTATGCAAAGCTTAAGTATTAAATCTATCAATCACATGAACAGGGATCAAAGTTCACAATAAAGATAATGATAAAAGTTCTGATAAATAGATTCAACCAAGTCATATCCGGTGTGCAAGTAGAAAGTGTCAAACAAAGGGGCGATAGCAATTCATAGGCTAGCTAGCATTAGAAACTCCAATATGTAATTCTAAACTATAAGTTAGGATCTACTTGATTAGTGCAATACATCTAACAATCATCGAAGGAAGACTAATTAAATCCACACATGAGGGCGTAATCCGTGAAGACTAAGGCGGAAACTTAGAACAACCCGAATAATATCATCCGCTAGTCCTACATACGGGGATGGATTGCAAAGGACTCAATGGTGCTGTCACCACCACGATCTACCACACGACCCGGCATATAGGGTGCAAACGCAGGCAAATAAGATCTAATCACCACGCGATTACATATCGCTCTCTACCACTCACCCATAATATTAATAGATGAGCGCTATCACGAATCCATGCATGAACATAATAGCAATTCAACTATGCTAAACGTGTAATCAAAGTAAACACTAAAACAAATAATCTCGAATATAAACATGATCAAGATATTCATATTAAGAACGTGTTCGAACTTGAAGACTACTTACAATGAAGAACTTACAAGAACGAGGCCCGATCTTGAGCCGGCCTCCGACGGTCGAGGAGCGGATTTCTCCCTTCCTACTAGATCTAATCTTGATTGCTACTCTTCCTAAAGTGGTGTTTCTAGAGCGTGGGATTGATGACTTGGATCTTGAAGCGCTTTTGATGAACTTGAGAACTTGATGATGATCGAAAAGGGGTCTAGGGGTCTCCTTATATAGTCCGGAGGAGGTGCGGGTTTGACCTAGATACAACTTCGTACTCCACCGTCGCCCTCGGATCAAACCGACATTAAACGAGCGGATTAGATTGCGTCTTAGAGGCGGTTGGAGAAGCTTCGGAGGCGGGGCTGACGTGGCGAAGGGGAGGCCGACCGTCCCTAGTATTTGGGCGGTCGGCCCGAGTGTGGCCCACTGTCCCTCCTTCGGCGCATCGTGGGCTTCCGAGTCTTCTAGATGATGTTTTCTTGGGTGCTAAGTCTCGATCACGCGTCGGGATTAATCCAGAGCCTTCTAGAGTCTTTCTCGAGTTGGATTGCGTTACGTCGGCGTAGTCGTGCGGCTCGCTTGGTCTTTTTTTTTCTGTTTAGTCCACGCAATTCACAACTTTACCAAAACTGGTGGAAATATATTAGTGACACCCTATTCTAGGTTGTTTATTATGATTTATACCCCTTTCTCATGTTTATTTAATTAATAAATTTATATGATAACAAGTGTCAACAAACTCCCCAAGCTTACCCTTTGCTAGTCCCTAGCAAAGCTACATGCTATAGTAGGATCGGAGTTGCTACTACGCTTTCATACCTCGGAAGCCTGTGTTTATCAGAAATAAATTCTCCTCTTAACCAGATTGCTCTCTCATACCTGTTTACCATGGGGTGTAGCCTTTTCACGAATCATCAGCAATTAAAAGACAGAACAATCAAGTTAAGTACCATGTCTCAAGCTCTTTGATCAACTATCATCCCGGGGTTTTGCAATATTTCAAAAGAAACTTCGGAGATCCTATGTATGACCCTCTTAAGTAGATGGTGGTAGTGGAGTTACACATGTGGTAGGACATACATAGTGGGATGATAGTGGCGAAGTGGATGAGGATGAAAGGTAGTAAATAGCCTTTTTCTAGTATTTTTCTTTTCTAGCATCTTGGATTATATCTCTCTTTCTAAAATTGCTAAGGCCCAGGGCTGTCCATTCTTGGAGAGGTGGGCTTTGCCCCGACTTGTGTCCATTTTTCTCTCTCCTTAGAGATGTGGGCCCTACTCACCCTGGACACGTGTCCATTATTCATCTCTAAATATATTTTTATTATTAGGGAGGTAGGCCCTTCTCGCCTAGTATGACTTTTGTCCGTTACTCTCCCTCTCTCGTCTCACTTTTCTTAGATATTTATTTTTCTTTTTCTCTTTTTTTTTTTTTCGAATGTAGCCCAGCCTCTATTTGGCAAAAAAAAAACACCGAGAGAGACATATCCAAAGATTGCAAGAGTTTATTTTTATAATTATGGCTAGCGGCTGATGGAGTATGGGGATGCTGCATTCTTAGGGTTAGAAGCAGCGTATTTAGTGGAGTGGGATGATCTTGATGCGAATGATAAACTCTTAAGGGTCATAGCTAAGGAACTCATCATGTAATATTTTATAATTTTCAAAGATAAAAACCAGGGAATCAAGTATCTCTAGGAATATGATAAACAAAGACTCAACTTTTCATGTATCTTTATGCTAAGACTCGGATTAAGCATGTGCTTCCCACAGTGTATTGGGTTTAGAGCAAAATTAAGTATTTAAGGTTTTAGGGAGAATCTAAGTCCAAAGTGTAAGTACTTTTAAGAGGAATTAAAAGCGGAGCAACTATTCATCATTTCCTTAGCATATATCATCAAGATCATAATTAAAAGGAAGAAAGCAATCTAGCAAAGATCTAGCATTTATTTGACTCTTTAACACTAAGACTTTTATTTAAGACTCATTAACTCTAAGCAAATATATAACTAGCTAATATTTAAGACATAAGATAGTGATACTTATCGTGGTAAACGGGGTGCTCTCCCCAAGCTTAATCTTGAAGTAGTCCTTTGTTCATCCTTGGAGCTTGCTCCTCTTTCGGGGTCTCCTTTAATGTTCTCCCTGTTAATATTAATTTCGCACATACCCGAAGGAACAAATTCTAGGATGTTATTGTGAGCCTTCATGTGCTCACTTCTTTTTTTGATTTTTATATAAAAAAGGTGTGGACCTTCATGTGCCCACATATTTTTGAGAATTTTTCTGTGCAATAGGGATGCTAATGCAAAACATATGAGTGCAATATTTTTGTATTTTTATTTTTTATGCCACCACGGCAAGGAGTGCTTGCATGGGGCTTTAGGAGACTGATGCAAATGCAAAAAACATATTTTTATGATTTTCTCAAATGCAGATTTAGAAAGAGTAATTATGCTAAAGGAAATATGCTAATTGAAATATGCTTTGCGTAAAAATATGCAGATAAATACCGAAGTTACCTCTCGGCGAGAGTTTAGAGCACTTACTCCCATGGCATGGTGTCATCTATGGGCCCTCGTGTAAATGTTGTACCCGTAAAGGGTCCTTCAAGGATTTCAACGGGTGGCGTGAGACGAAGTAGCCGTGGAAGTCGATTGTTCGGGTTGGTGATGCGGGCGATGGTTGAGTCTCCGAAGATGTACTCTTGTTGCTCTTCTTGGTGGGCGCAGCTTCTTTCTTCTTCGAGGATTGCTTCTTTGGTGGAGACCTCTAGGTGTAGCCGGTCTGGAGTTCAAGATGGGTAGGAGCTGAGTATACTTTTCCTTGATGTCTTTCTCTATTCTCTTAATGTCCTCCATCTTTGAGTCCAGCTTACATTTGTAGTCTCGGGGAGACGCTTTCTGACCCTTTGGTCTTTCTTGGGGGCTGTTCATTGTTAGTGTAAGTATTGAAGAAACAAATATCTTTTTACCTTGAAATCGAAGTGGATCTGCCCGCCCCGATGTAGATGATGGCTCTTGTAGTGTTCAGGAATGGTCTTCCAAGTACTATGGGAGGATCTTGTTCTTCTTCTCCCATATCCATGACTAGAAAGTCGGTGAGGACATAGCAGTCTTTGATCTTGACGGGGGGCGTTTAGTGCAATACCTTCCGGGAATCGGTGTGATTGGTCCGCCATCCGCAAAGATTACATAGGTGGAGCACAAAGGCAGATTACCATATATCAATTGATACGTTACCTTTGACATTAAGTTGATGCCCGATCCCGTATCGCGGAACAACTTCCGGAAGTTCCATTGATTGATGGAGCGGTGAATTGATGGAACTCGGGTCGTCTAGCTTCTCTAGTTGTGGTGGAGTCTTGGCCAGAGTCTTGCGTTACGCTTGCAACTTGATTGATCATCAAGACTTGCTCCACGTGTGTGGTCGAGGTTGACGGTTCTTCTTGTTCTTGCTTCTTCTTCTTGTCCTCTCCTCGGCGGTGGTGCGTGTATCTCGGGGTACGGTAGTGGCAATGGTGGAACGAGGGGGGAGCTAGGGTCTTGTGTTTGCAGTTGAATCTCTCCTCTGTTTGTTGACGGTGAAGACGATCTTCGCGTTGTCGGGCGTAGATGATGGCCTTGGTGGTGGCAAGGAAAGGGCGTCCCCGTAATGATCGGGCGTTCTTACCTTTGCCCGTATCCGTGACCACGAAGTCGGTGGCCACATAGAGCTTACCGATGTAAAGACAAACGCGTCTTCCGGGATGCCCTCGGGGTAGCATAGCGGCCCGATCTGCAAGTTGTAGGCACATGGTTGTGTATAATAAATCAAACAGGGCTCAAGGTTTACCTTAGGCATAATGTTGACACTTGAGCCAAAGTCGCAGAGTGCGTCGTGAGGTGCGGGCGCCGATGCTAATGGTGATGATGACGGTCTCCCCGATCTCCTTTTTCTTGGCGGGCATGCCCGGTCCATTGCACTTTAGTCCTTCTGCGTGCATCCTTGGTCTGAATACGCATAGTAGACATCGACAAGATTTGCAGATTCTAATTCTTCCTATTGGCCCTAATCTTACAGGTTAGGAATAGGAGCGTATAAAGCCGGTGAGATAACCGAGATTCTATCATTTTATTGAAGCTATCTTGGTTCTTTATTGCGTAAGAAAAGCTTTCCATTTTAGCACTAATAGTTTCTAGCATTTTGTCATTGGAAGCTAACTTCTTAGAAAGATTATCCATAAGTCTACCTTGGTTTTGTACTAGCTCTCTTAAAGGTGGGAAATTATTAAAAAAGAGTTATTACCTTGATAGTTACCGGTAGTTACCTTGGTAGTTGGGTCTCTGTTGATTCCATCCTTGATTTGGGGGCGATCTTGGTTGTTGTTGTTGTTGTTGTTGATGTAGTTCACGTCCTCTTCCAGCTCGGGACATTGACTGCCCGAAAAGTCAAAGTGTTTGCCGCATTCTTCACATGTCATGCGGGGGGGAATCGAAGAGTTGCATGACTTCCTTCTTCTCGGAGCTTTGTCTTCAAGCTTCTTCATGATTAGGTCCATTTTGGCGGTGACATGTCTACCTCTTTTAGCCGATGCATTCCCTCTCTTTCTTGCGGGGTTGGCGATCCTCATTCCAAGCTTGGTTTGACGCCATCTTCTCCACAAGGTCGGTAGCTTGATTCGATGTAAGGGACGGAAAGCACCTCCGGCCGGCCCGCGTCCATGGTTTTCCGGGTGTTGTTGTTGAGCCCGTGATAGAAGGTCTGCATGAGTAGCCAGTTCTCCATTCCATGGTGTGGGCATTGATGATGTAGTCTTGGAAGCGCTCCCACGCCTGCAGGAACGGATTCGCGTGTTCTTCTTTGGAAACTTGAGATTTTCCCCGTAAAGGCGTTGGTTTTGCCTATAGGGAAGAACTTTGCCGGGAAGGCGGTAGAACAAAGTGTCCAAGTAGTGAGTTTGTCTTTGTTGGCGTTAGAACCATTTTTCGCCCCCAAGAGTGAGAATGGGGAATGCACGCCGTAGGATTGCATCACTTGAGACATCTTTGATGGTGAAGGTGCCCGCGGATCTCTAGGAAGTGTTGTAGGTGAGCATTGGCATCTTCATGGGCTTTTCCCACGTAATTGGCTAGCTTGTACCATGTTGATGAGTGCGGGGCTTGAGCTCAAAAAGCTTTGTCTCCCATCGATTTGCCGGCCCGGTCTCCAAGGATGTTGGCGTGGTCGGTCTGCAGAGTACTTTCATGAGGGGGTTTTGTTAGCCATTACTTCCCGACACGGGTGCTAAGCTTCGCGCGGTGGAGGAGTCTTCCGAGGTAGTGATCTTAGGTTGAGACTTCAACTTGGATCTTGCCTCCTTCAAGAGTTTTTCCGGATCGGAAAGGAAGTTTTTTAGGAAGATTCCTATTCATACATTACCCTGAAATAGATAGAAAGAATAATAACAAGGGTAAACCTGTTTAAGCAATTAGTGATAAATTTAATACTTTACAATGCGTGAGAGAGATGCATGCAAGTTATTCCTATATTTGTATTTTATTTGGCTAAAGACTTTCTTTTTTCCGAACAACGGCGCCAAAAATGCTTGTTGGTATTTCTAACGTCACTAACTAGAAAACAGATATAAACCTATCACTAGCAATGGCGTCAAAAATAAATATCGATGTTGCTTCCGGATAAAACTAAAAAGAAATAATTCATTGCAGTTCATAGCATATCCGAAAAGGTTGTCATCCCTATAGTTAAACTACTAATATGCAAAGAATAAAATATTCGTACTATGCCTTGATAAACTTCTCAATAAGTGAATAAATAAACTGGGTATCTCAAAAGCGCACGGATATGAATATACCATTGTAGCATTTTAACCGGGAGTAAGAACCGGTATTGAATTTATATTCTACCACGGGGAAAGAAGTCTACTATCATGAATTAACTATGCATGTGTGTACTAAACATCTTAATCATCTCTCTCGTATGCAAAGCTTAAGTATTAAATCTATCAATCACATAAACAGGGATCAAAGTTCACAATAAAGATAATGATAAAAGTTAGATAAATAGATTCAACCAAGTCATATCCAGTGTGCAAGTAGAAAGTGTCAAACAAAGGGATCGATAGCAATTCATAGGCTAGCTAGCATTAGAAACTCCAATATGTAATTCTAAACTATAAGTTAGGATCTACTTGATTAGTGCAATACATCTAACAATCATCGAAGGAAGACTAATTAAATCCACACATGAGGACGAGAATCCGTGAAGACTAAGGCGAAACTTAGAACAACCCGAATAATATCATCCGCTAGTCCTACATACGGGGGATGGATTGCAAAAGGACTCAATGGTGTTTTGTCACCACCACGATCTACCACACGCGACCCGGCATATAGGGTGCAAACGCAGCAAATAAGATCTAATCACCACGATTACATCGTCTCTACCACTCACCCATAATATTAATAGATGAGCGCTATACGAATCCATGCATGAACATAATAGTAATTCAACTATGCTAAACGTGTAATCAAAGTAAACACTAGAACAAATAATCTCGAATATAAACATGATCAAGATATTCATATTAAGAACGTGTCCGGAACTTACAAGAACGAGGCCCGATCTTGAGCCGGCCTCCGGCTGTCGAGAGCGGATTTCTCCCTTCCTACTAGATCTAATCTTGATTGCTACTCTTCCTAAAGCGGTGTTTCTAGAGCGTGGGATTGATGACTTGGATCTTGAAGCGCCGTTGATGAACTTGAGAACTTGATGATCCGAAAAGGGGGTCTAGGGGTCTCCTTATATAGTCCTGAGGAGGTGCCGTGGTTTGACCTAGATACAACTTCGTACTCCACCGCCGCCCTCGGATCAAACCGACATTAAACGAGCGGATTAGATTGCGTCTTAGAGGCGGTTGGAGAAGCTTCGAGGCAGGGCGACGTGGCGAAGGGGAGGCCGACCGCCTAGTATTTGGGGCGGTCGGCCTGCGGTGTGGCCCACTCGGGTCCCGCGGCGCATCGTGGCTTCTGGAGTCTTCTAGATGATGTTTTCTTGGGTGCTAAGTCTCGATCACGTCGGGATTAATCCAGAGCCTTCTAGAGTCTTTCTCGGAGTTGGATTGCGTTACGCCGCGTAGTCGCATGCGGCTCGCGACTTCTTCATTGCTTTTCCCCGTTTAGTCCCCGCAATTCACAACTTTACCAAAACTGGTGGAAATATATTAGTGACACCCTATTCTAGGTTGTTTATTATGATTTATACCCCTTTCTCATGTTTATTTAATTAATAAATTTATATGATAACAAGTGTCAACAGCTATGAGAAGTCATCAAAGCTTTTCCATTGCCTTTCTTGTCCATGCTTGCCTTGAATGCTAGGTCTTTCTTCTTGGTAGAGGAAGACTCATCCTTGATATTGATGTGCATGTACATCTCATGAGCATTAATGTTTCCCAATATTTGTGTCGGGTGTAGAGGTGGAAAGATCTCCTTGGTGAAGCACGGGTCATAATATGCCCATATTTCTCAATGGGGAGAACACACAAGATCCTTCTCACAACATCGGATGGTGATATTTGTGTGAGTCCAAGCCCATTGAGTTCCTCTACAAGAACATTCAAACGACCATACATGTCATTAGCATTTTCATTAGGAAGCATTTCAAAGGCATTAAGCTTATTCATGACAAGATGGTAGCGTTCCTCACGCTCACTCTTAGTTCCCTCATGGAGCGCACAAATTTCCGTCCATAGCTCATGGGCGTTTTTGTGGTTCCTCACGCTGTTGAACACATCCTTGCCAATGCCTCTAAAGATGGTGTTTTTGGCCTTGGCATTCCATGTGACGTGGTCTTTTTCTTCATCGGTGAGGGCTTTTTTCATCCTTAGGTTTTTCAAAACCTTCGGTGGCGCTTTGAGCACACCGGGGTTTCGGCCTCTAGATAGGCCTCCATGCGAATCTTCCAACAAGGAAAGTCATCGCCGTCGAACATGGGTGGTGGTCCATCCCCATGGGACATCTTGCTCTAGGCAAGAAGCCTAATTCGAGCAACCTCGCCCGATACCAATTGAAAGGATCAAGATGCCCAAGAGGGGGGTGAATTGGGCTGATCTAAAATTTTATCGCAAATAAACAACCTACTAGCCCATATTCACCCACTTGTGCCTAAGTGTGATTCTAGCAACTAACGCACAAAGTTTTGCACCCTAGGTTCCAATTCCTACTCTAGCATGGCAATTCTAGGAATGTAAAGACAAGAATAGAATTGCGGAAAGTAAATGCTCAAAGTAAAGAGAGAAAGAGGAACGCGGCGATGTTTTGCCGAGGTATCGGAGAGTCGCCACTCCCCACTAGTCCTCGTTGGAGCACTCTCGCAAGAGTATCGCTCCCCCTTAGTCCTCACAAGAAATAAGTGCTCTCTACGGGCTGATTCTTCGACACTCCTTCGCGGTGAATCGCCCACAACCGCTCACAAGCTTGCTTGAGTCACCCACAAGCTCCACCGGGTGATCTTCAAGCCATGAACCGCCCCCAAGCCGTCTAGGTGATGGCAATCACCAAGAGAAACAAGCACGAACTCTCACTTGACCAAGACAAGCCTAGGAGAAGAGTGGATGCACACTTGAATCTCTCAAAGCACTAAAGAGGTCCTTAATCTTGCATATGAACACCTCAATAGGCTCTTGCTCTCCCTTGCACTATCAAAGGGTTTCTTTAGCTGAACAAATGGGCAAGAGAGTGTGCAAGGGCGTCGGGGTAGAGTAAATATAGTCCCCACACTTCCAACTTCAAATTTCAGCCACAAATGCTGCCTCTGCGTACTGACCGGACGCTCCGGTCAAGGGGTGACCGGACGCTTCGGTCAATTCAAAAACACTAGCCGTTGGTACGGTCTCCAGGGTCCGGTCCAGCGTCCGGTCGACCTGACCGACGCCTCCGGCCAAGATTTTGGCCCAAACTAGACCTCTTCGAAGTGACCGGACGCTCCGGCCGAGAGCCCGTCCTCGCCGCGCCTTTGAAGCACTTCTTCACCTTCGACTCCGCATCTTCGTGAATGGCTTCAACTCCAACTGATCACAAGGACTTTTTGAGCTACCTAGTGCTAGAATTTCAAGTGTGCACCACATCTACTCACTAGACTTACCTAGGTCAAGCTACCCATTCGTACCCCGCTTAATAGTACGGCCAAAATAGAAAACAAAGTCCTAACGACTAATCCGATGTCACTCAACTCCATCGACAATCGGAACTAACCGTCCTTAACCTTGTCGTCCATCCTTGGAAAACCGAAACGAATTCCATCGTCAGGGGGCATACCAATCACATTGCCCGAGATCACCATTACCATGACCTAACCCAACCCTATTTCTGCAAAACACACGTTAGTCATGGTAATTTATATCGTCATCAATCATCGAAACCCACACTAGGGGCCTAGATGCTTTCAAGAAGCATACATGATAATTTCATGTCCGTCCGCAATGCAGCAAGAAGATATCACAACTCCAAACTACCATCTCTATTCCTCAAGCTTGACATTACAAAAGCGTTCGACTCACCGAGATGGGAATATTTGCCGAACCTCGGCGAAGGTATTAGGTTTTGCTCGTCGATGGCAAGATTGGATTGCGGAGCTCCTCTTCACCTCCTCTACAAGGGTGCTGCTGAATGGCATCCCAAATGCGCCGATCAAGCTTGGCGAGGGCTGCGACAAGGGAGATCCCCTATCGCCTTTGCTTTTCGTCATAGCAATGGATCCTTTGCGTAAATTGCTCCATATAGCTACGAGAAAAGGCTATCTTTCCAGGTTGAGGGGGAGAACGACACAACTAAGGGTGTCGATGTATGCGGATGACACGGCAATTTTTGTCAAGCCAACAAGGGAATACATGATAGCGTTAGCCAATCTACTCACGTGTTTCAAATGAGGCTTCAGGACTCAAAACAAACCTCCGTGAAATCAACAATCATCCCAATCCGATGTGAAGGATTGAACCTGAACAACATTCTAGCCGGTTCTCCCGCTCGGCGGTTTCATGTTTCCCAACCAAATATCTCGGATTGCGCTTGACGGTAAATAGCCTAAAGAGAGTGGATTTCCAGCCATTGGTGGACAAAGCGATCAAGAAGCTCACCCTTTGGAACGGGCGTCAAATCAACCCCCGGCAGCCGCTTGGCTCGTCAAGGCGGTCCTTATATCACAAAAGTGTACTTCCTCGCCCCTTGCGTGCCTCAAAGGAAACACTCAAGGACATTGATCGACAGAGGAAGAAATTCCTTTGGGCGGGTCTGAAGCGCTAACAGAGAAAATGCAAGGTAAACAAAGCCTCGATCAGCAAGAGCCAAACATTTAGGAGGGCCGGCATCCTCCATCTTGGCAAATTTGCAAGGGCCCCCGATTATTGCGGTGGTTGTGGCGGGGCTAGTCGCTAAATGCCGTGCACCTTCGGATGAGCAAGAAACACTCAGTAATAAGGTAGACAAGCTCCTCTTTGCGGCCTCCACTACACTCACAATCGGAAATGGGGAAAGGGCATCGTTTTGGAAGAGTGCATGGCTAAATGGACAAAGACCCCGTGATGTAGCGCCACATCTCTACTCTATCTCCAAGAGGAAAAACAGAACACTACACCAAGCTCTGGCTGCCAACAATTGGATAGGTGACATCAACCTACAACATCCAACCTTTTCTCGCCCAACACTTTGTTGAGTACACATGCCTATGGCGAGAGACCAGCGCATCCAGTTGAGTCCGGGGACACCCGGATGCCCCTCGAAATTTGAGGAGAGCGGACAATATTCCGCTTCATCGCCTTACCATGCCCAGCCTCATAGGTGCAACCTGCAATAACTTTGAAAACATTATTTGGAAACCATGGGCGCCGTCTAAATGCAAATTCTTCAGTTGGCTTGCCATACGTAACCGAATCCGATCGCCGATAGGCTCGAAGCACGGAATCGCCAAATCAAAGGATATGCCCACTTTGTAGAGTTCATGCGTAATCGGGCTTGCACCTTTTCAAAGAATGCAGATTCACAAAGCGCCTCGTGGAGTGAAATCGCCCGTCTGGACGGCAAACCACAATTTGCACCCGAAAGTGCCTGGCCCCCTATTGACACCCTTTGAGAAGTGGTCGACCGCCATATCAGGTGCGCCTAGTGCAAACAGAAAGGTCCTCGCTCGATCATCATCCTAGTGTGTTGGGAAATTTGAAGGAAAGAAATGCCGAGAGTCTTCCAAAGAATGGAGTCCACAGCGTTTGGGGTTCTTTAGAAGATCAAGGAAGAAGCGAGAGTGTGGATCATGGCGGAGCAAAACACCTAGATAATTGCGTGAATCACCACCGGCTGCATTTTTTATCAGCACTCCCGTAGTGCGCTCTTTTTTATTCTTTCACTTTGTGCAGCTTTGTTGTATATTGTTGTGGTTGTACTTCGCCTGTCCGGGCGTCTCTTCTTTAATATAGCGAGCAGCTCTCCTGCCGGTTCTTTCAAAAAAAAAAAAAAAAAAAACAACCTTAAGATTTGTTGGTCTGATCTTCAGGGAGTGCTCATCTTATATGTGCATACTTCATAGAAATGACTGCACGTGCGTTGTGGATGCGTTGTAATTGTAATTCACAAAAAAATAGTCTCTAATTTGATCCATTGCCATTTGCAAATAATAGGAAAGCAGCTAATCATGTAGTATTGCCAACGCAATTGCGATAGCAAATTCACGTTAAATAAAACCACCCACACACCCTTATTAGGAATGCATTATTATATTTCTGCCATTGCATTGAGGAGTAATCCTTATTCAAATAGAAGGCATGCATGTTGGACTGCTGGATACCGTACCTATGTTTGCGTTCAGAAAAAAAAGATATGTACTTGTGTGCTTCATTAAACCGCGTTGTTTCATTATATTATCAATTCGCTATCCCAATTGCCATTACATTACTTTTTCTTATTTTATATTGGTGGACCAAAACATTGTTAGCAAGTGCCAACGGATCAAATTAGAGACTACTCCCTCCATATCAGAAATAGCTCCATATCAGAAATAGAAGTCGTTCTAGCACAGGAAGCAAGTTGATGAAAGGAAGTCGTTTTGTGGCCCAGCGGCAGGTTTGGGCGACCCTACCCCTCACACGTGCTCCAGCGGCTCGTTCGACTCCCTGCTCGCCCATGCAAAATATGCAAAATATTTACTACTGGACGGCAATAAATCACGCACGCGCCAGGGATCGAACCGACGCCCTCTAGCCTCGGGACGGGCAGAACAAACCAACCGAGCTACGTGCGTTTTGATGGCTGCAATGCACCCACCACCCTATTTAATAGGGGTAAACAGGGAAAACTTACCCCTAATTAATCACTCCTTGGTATGCGTAATCATGTCCTAAACGACTTCTATTTCTGATATGAGGGAGTATACTATGTACCATGCTTAACATGGATTCCTTTTTTTTAAAAAAAACAATAGTGCATATCTTTCCTTGCCAATTGTAGATCCATTGTTAGTTACTACGGGCAGCATGCAACAAAGGTTAGCATTGATGATGCTTCTTGGTGCATTTAGATTTCTATGCACTGATTCACACTATTTTACTTCCCCTAAATCTTGCACCTAGCAAAGCCTTCACCTAACACTGGTGTAGGAGGTTTTGTCCATGCCATGATCCTGCTTTTATCTCTATCTCATCATTTCATCTTTTCCCCTAATATTTCTATGTCACGGGATTCCAAAAACTCTCACTCAAGTTTACAAGTATATGAGTCTTGGGGTATGGTCTTAGAAGCAATAAAGATACATGATTGTTAATGGGGCTTCATTTTATCCATTCCATCGTAAGAACGTTTCATACATGATGGATATGCAGTTCTAATCTAAACATGGATTTTCTATTTCCATGTCAAACTTTTTGTGACATATGATGTATAAGTTGCCACCAGATATCGATAATAGAAAATACCAACTACCACTATATAGTATAATTGCTATTGTGCAAACAAGAACATACCTTTCATCAATTTTAGTTGCCCAAACATATTCTTAGAAAACTTTTACTTTGAATATTTGCTTCATTCATTCATTTGTCATTCAGAAGATACTACTTTCTAAACTCCCCTTCCCACAACAACACGTAGGATGATGTACACCTAGCCTCATATAAACCGATCGCAACAACTCTAAGAAACACGACATCATCTCACGTTTGAAACAAAAAACATGGAGCAAACATCGTAGGAGCATAAGCAGACCGTCACGGCGTCATCCACACCAAGATAATTAATCTCAAACCAACAAATGGAATCAATAAGAATTCAAAAGTGCATACTATTGAGGAATTAAGATTCGCACACCATTCACCTCGAAATTGAAGAGAAGAAGCAACATGCTTACTCAAGATTCAATGACCACTTACAAAGCAAAATACACAATCTGTGAACCATCCAACTCCGTGACTCAATGATTTGGTTGTCACTGAGCTACCATCATCTTCAGCTACTTTCGGATGCCGGTAAGAGTTCTTGATGACCTAATGCCGCCCGCTTGATCCGGATCACTTTGCATCGTTCTTGTTCTTCTAGCACCGTAGCTCTTTTGCCGTGGGGAAGAGGAGGGACAAGTAGAAATGGGGTGGCTGAAAAGGTCCTAATGGGTAGAGGGGGTGAATAGCCTAATAAAATTTTCTACAACAACATTAAGACATGAGTTAGATAACAAAACGGCGAAGTTTAATTTTGCGCTTAGCTTCTACAAGAGTTGCAAGCCACCTATCCAAGTGTCTAGTAGGCTATGATCACACAACAAAGCTAAGTCACTACTGAAGCTAGCTAGAGAGCAAACTAGTTACAACAAGAGCAACTAAGCTACACTAGGGAGCAAGACAAACTAGGCAAGTTAACACTACTCAAGATGCAATGCAAGTAAGTATAGGAGAGTGGTAGGAAGGGTTATCACTACACCACAACACCCCAATTACCCTCGGATGGTCTCGACCCCACTTACCCACCGCGGGGTCGCCGTCTGGTGGAAAGGGGAGAGGCGCGGTGGGAGGGGAAGGCGGATGAGGGCGGCCGGGCGCAGACCCGAGGGACGGGCGCAGAAGGGAGCAGGGGTCGGGCGCACGCGATAGGAATTGGGGATCGAGCGGCGCGCATGCCAGGGGTTGGGCGGCGTGGGGTGGGAGCGACCGGAGGATTTAGGGTTTCTAACGGGCCCAGGCTCAAATCTGGCGCGCTCATCTAAAATTTAGAGTTTGGTGAGGCCCATATATTTTTTAAGTCCAGCGGCTACGCTGTAAATACTTTTAGCGCCAAGTAGAGGGACTCTAAATCTGATATCTATAGCGTCGACAGCACATCGGTAAATAAGGATTTCACGTCAGATCGTCTCTTAGTAATTTATAGCGTCAGATCATCTATCGATAAAGAAAAAATTTAGCGTCAGACCTTCTGATGGTGATTCGGTGTTGTGGTGTAGTGTATACCAACGTGGAGAGAGAGATATACAATCACACAATGAAATCCAAGGGACAAAGCGATACCGATTTTTATCCCCGGTTCACTTGTTTGCCGGCAAGCTACATCCTCGTTGTAGTGATTCACCCACTTGAGGTTCACGGGCTAATTGGCATCACACGCCAAACCCGCCATCGAGTGCCACACAACCAACACAAGATGGGGATCCACAAGCTACGAACAATCCACTAGAGTCACCTTTCGCGATCTCCCGTGGGGAATAGGTGCAAGAAACCCCTCACAATCACCGGAGCCGCCACGAACAATCACTAACATATGCCGAAGCTCCTCCGCTGCTCCAAGCCGTCTAGATGCAAGAAAACCGCAGCGAATCGATCCCCAAGTGCCACTAGATGCAAACTCACAAGCAAATGCACTTTGGATCACTCCCAACTCACTTGGATGATGAATCAATGAAGTAGATGAGTGGGAGAGGTTTGCTCAGCTCAAAGGATGTATGCGAGTCCAAGAATGACCAAGAGAGTGAGCCAAAACCCGTCCATGGGGCTTAAATAGAAGTCCAAGAAAGGGTAACTAAATGAAATAAGTCATTTCGATAAGAAGACACATAATTTGGCAGGCGAGCTGTGATGAACCTAGAATTTTCATATATTTGATCTTCTAAGAAAATCAGTAAACTGCACATATGGCGTAGCATTGTAGCCTATGAAGCACAGGTACCTATACCACTAATACATCAAGTAACCATATGATGAAGGAAGTCGAAAAAGGATAGTGGAAATTACAATTTGTAGGAAGAAAGCAAAGAAGTGGTGGACCTGCTACCTTGTGGTGTTCAGGCATGATGCTTTTATCATCCAGGAGGAGGACTCGACATCTTCCCTTTGTAAAATGTGTTCCAATCACCCACGAAATGCACACTGCAGTCCAGGTAGCACAGCGAAAAAGCAGGCAGTGCAAGTGAGCATCCATTGGGATGCATGCTGTATGTCTTGTTCGTGTAAAGGTAGAACAGCGCAAGATTATGAGACCATAGAAAGAAAAAGGAAGCATAAATGAAGCACCAAAGCAGCACGTAGTCAACCAAAGGCAACTTCTTGAACAGACCATATGGCACTGATAACATAAAAAAAAAAAAAAAAGACATATAGCAGCGCAAGATAATCAGACCATAGAAGAGGAAAGGAGGCATGAATGAATCACAGAAGCAGCATCTTGTTGAACAGAACGTTAGAAGCCCGTAGCTAAGTACCACACCAAAGAGCCATATCATTGAACACCTAGGATGCAATAGCAGAAAAGACATGGAATCTGAAATATACACCTGGACAGGGACTGTGCTGTGGTCGACGGAGAAGATGGCGAGAGAAGAGAGGAGGCGTGCCGCCGTCGCCGCTGCGGCGCGGACCAAGAGCGGCGGCGTGCCTGCCCACACACTGATGCCGACACCTCGGGCGAGCCTGTGGCGCCGGCGAGGGAAGGGAGGAGGTGCGGTGCGGCGGCCGAGACCTCTGTATGCAAGGACGGAGGGAGGCAGCAATGCGGCAACGTGGGCCCTTCGGGAGGAGGATGCAGGCCGCGGTAACAGGGTAACAGTAGCGGGGTTTGCCGTAATTCTACGCGTGTACTTATTAATTAATCTTTATAGAAAATAATCAAATCAAATCAAACAAAATCTTGATCGATTGATGGGTTTGCCGTACTTCTACGCGTGTATTGATCTTGATTTATTGATCGATCCATGCCACATGCTTATGTGTGCCGAGCTCCGGCTCCAGCTAAAACAACTTAAGCTATGACTTCATCAATGGACCGCATTCATTTAAGGAGCTAGAGCACTTTTTAGACTGTTTGATAAAACAACTTCTCCGGTTGGTTGAAAAGAAGAAAATGTCCACGATACCTCTCTTTTTCCACTTCTATTTTTTTTTTTTCTCTCCCCAAATCTTATCCGATACCTACTCACGTACCCACCGCACAGGCACAGCATGAACTCTCCTCTTTCCTCTTCCCACGCCGAACTCCCACGGCGTCATCGTCAGCGGCCAAGCGCTGCAGCTCGCCTCGCCGCCGAGAGCCACGCCACTGATAGGGGCTCACCTCGCCTCTTCCATCGCCTGGCCCCATGCCACTGGTAGGCATCCGCCTTGTCGCCGAGGGCCACGCGGTCTACCTCGCCTGGCCCCGCGCCACCTCCAATGGGCCGCCTTGCCGACGGTGGCCGCGCCAGCGCTTCGCTTCGCCCGACCCAGCGCCACCGTCAGGAGCCCGCCTCGCCGTTGAGGGCCGCGCTAGGGTCTGCCTCGCCGCCCATGGTCGTGCGCCTGTGCCCAACCCCTACCGTTGCCGACGCCCCTGCCGCCGGCGAGCTCCTGCGCGAAAGGGATGGCCACGAGCGCGTGAGGAGGAAGGAGATGAACAGCGCGTGGGCTCGTGGGCATCGACATCCAACTGGTGATCCGAGGGAGAAGAATCCGGAAGGAGCTACTTTTTTCGGCTCCTCCTCCTCCCGCATGCCTCTCTTAGCGCGTTTTCCGGAGATCCCATGCCGAAGCTGTTGTGCTTGAACCCGTTTGGTTGCGAGAGCCAGAAAACTGCTCCCGAAGCTGTCTCGGGAGCTCTACCAAACGACCCCTAGACTAGCTAGCCGTAATTACTGCTACTATAGCACCCAAAAGGGCGCGCAAACGAGCACGGTATATTCGCTGTAGTATGTAAAACCAGCATTATCTCTTGGAACCCTCCAAGCATGCATGCCGTCGTTGGTTGAAAACTTGCACGTGGCGAACTGGGGGATCCTTGATTTCAATATGTTTTTTCAGACATGCGGCTTTGTGCGATTCAAAGTATCTTAACATTTGAGCCGCAATAAAATGAAATCAGGTGGGGATCCTCTCCCCCCCCCGTTGACTTCTAAAAAAATTGACTTCCTTGACCTTGACTCGTTCCAGGCTTCCAGGTGACTATGCATGCATGCTGGCTACCCTGTTCGCTTCAACTGTTTTAGAACACTATTAAATCAGCTGAAATCAGCTCAGCCGAACAGGGTTGCAACCCAAATGTCGCCGTCGTGCAAGTTCCCTGTGAAGATTCAATTCAAGCCTAGCTAGCTAGCTCGGACGTCGTCATCGTCGTCACACGCTCGCGCCACCGCGGCGAAAGCAGGCCAGTATTTAGTAGCTAGGCCACGCCAATCAACTCATGCATGTTAACGGAGGAGGACTTTCAGGGTACATTGCAGAAGCTAGCTAGCCTTTGCATTCTCGCTCGCTGCTAAACACGTCGTTCCAGTTTGCTCAAACATCCTCATCATACACAAGATCAGAGAGCTGAGCTAGAGCTCTGCTGCATGCCCCTTCGGCAATGTCTGACGATGGCGGCGGTGCAGATAAGATGCCAGCAGGCCGGCTCTGGTTACTGCTAGGCATGGTGTTAGCCTTTGGAGTTGCAGTTAGCCCGGCCCAGGCCTCCAGGAATACTCACTACGACTTCGTTGTAAGTTGATCGATAAATCTCATTTCAACCTATATATATTAGTACCAGTTTATAGTAAGTTTCTAGACAATCAAGTAAGAAGTTTTGGAGCGGAGGGAGTATATAGCAAGTAAGAAGTTATTTTCTGTGTTACTCCCTCCGTTCTAAATTGTAGTTCGTTTGACTTTTTTTTCTCCAAGTTTGACCGCCGTCTTATTCAAAAAATTTGTGTAAACTTAGTCAAATTTAAGTCGTTCTTAAAAAAACTTTTGTTAATAAAGCAAGCCGGAAGCCAGAGTTTTCCCATTTCCCCTGATGTGAACTGCTGATCGTCGTCGTCAGCACTTGAGAAAAAAAAGCTACCAACGATGTAACACATCTTATTGGTTGCTTGCTAATCTTTTCCATTTCGATCGGCATGCGGCATCTGATCGAAATTAAAGCTAGCTGGTGTCCTCTTTGCTACTTACCCAAACTCATTGACGCCCACTGCTACATGCTACACACACCATCACACCATGCATGCTTGATTATTAAGACGACGCCGGCGTATTTAATTTTGCAGATAAAGGAGACCAAGGTCACCCGGCTCTGCCACGAGAAGACCATCCTGGCCGTGAACGGGCAGTTCCCGGCCGACCATCTTCGCGGCGCAAGCACGACGTGGTCATGGTCAACGTGTTCAATCAGGGCAACAAGAACATCACCCTCCACTGGCACGGTGGACCAGCCGCGGAACCCGTGGTCCGACGGGCCGAATACATCACGCAGTGCCCCATCCAGCCCGGCGCCAACTTCACCTACAAGATCATCTTCACCGAGGAGGAGGGCACGCTGTGGTGGCACGCCAAGACAGCGACTTCGACCGCGCTACCGTGCACGGTGCCATCGTCATCCAGCCCCCAAGCGGGCCCGTCTACCCCTACACAAAGCCGCACAAGGAGATGCCCATCATCCTCGGCGAGTGGTGGAATGCAGACGGGAGCAAGTTCTCCCGGAGTCCCAGCGCACCGGCGGCGGCGTCCAGATTTCGGACACCAACACCATCAATGGCCAGCCCGGGCGACTTCGCCCGTGCTCCAAGAACGACACCTTCAAGATGTTGGTGGAGCATGGCAAGACGTACCTACCCGGTCATCAACGCAGGGCTCATCAACGAGATGTTCTTCGCCATCGCCGGCACCGCCTCACGGTGGTCGGCACCGACGGCCACTACCTCAAGCCGCTCACCGCCGATTACATCATGATCTCCCCGCCAGACCATGAACATGCTCCTCGAGGCCAATCGCCCCACGAACGGCTCAGCCAACAGCCGCTACTACATGGCTGCGAGCCCGCTCTTCACCCCTCACGAGACTCCCGGCCGACGATAAAAACACCACGGCCATTCTGGAGTACACGGACGCCGCCCCCTCAGGGGCCACCGACTCCCCCTACCTGCCGGCCATCGACGATATCGCCACAAGGCGACGGCGCATACGATGCAACTCGTGGTCCCCGGGTCACTAAGGAGCACCCGATCGACGACGTGCCAATGGAGGTCGACGAGCACATGCTTGTGACGATGGCCGCCAACACACCCCGCGGGGCCAACGAGACGCGCGGCCACCGCCTCGCGGGCGAGCTTGAACAACGCCAGCTTCATGAACCCGACTATCGATGTCCTCGACGCCTACCACGACTCCATCAGCGGCGTGTACAAGCCGGACTTCCCCAACAAGCCGTCCTTCCTCTTCAACTTCACCGCCCCCAACACGCCACAGGGGCTCTGGCCCACGAAGCGCGGCACCAAGGTGAAGGTGGTGGAGTACGGCACCGTGGTGGAGGTGGTGTTCCAAGACATGGCCATCCCCAGCGCCGAGAGCCACCCCATGCACCTGCACGGGTTCAGCTTCTACGTGGTGGGCCTAGGGTTCGGTAACTTCGACAAGGACAAGGACCTGGCCATGTACAACCTGGTTGACCCGCCGTACCAGAACACCGTCTCTGTGCCCACGGGCGGTTGGGCTGCAATGATAGCTTCCGCGCGCAAATCCTGGTGAGTATATATTTGCTAAATTTTGGGCAACATTGATCGAACTACAATATATATGTGATTTTGTTCCCCTTACGTTGTGCTGTTTATTTCTTTCCTTGTTTATTAGGTGTGTGGTTTATGCATTGCCACTTCGATCATCACACGGTGTGGGGCATGGACACTGTATTCATTGTTAAAAATGGCAAGACCCCGGACGCTCAAATGATGCCACGTCCTCCTAACATGCCCAAGTGCTAAGGATCGAAACAAGGGCATGAGCCATGACTGCGGTTTGCATGCAAAACAATCGAGCAAACATAACTAATCTCAGTTGATTGGTTGATTTAATTACTTGCGGTACAGATTTTAAGTAGAGTGGTTCTTCGAATAAAATGGTCAGTCAAGATGTAATTTGTGTGGTTTTTCTTTTTCTTTTCTTTTTTTTATTTGGTTGGAAGAGAAAATATATTTGTTGTATTCATCATTTCTGTTGTTTTACTCCTAGTTCAATCTTCAAGTGCTACTAAACAATGTATGTTAGGGAGCTACATTCTGTATCCCGTGAAAAATCAATATATATAAATACGTGCTTCATATATGTATTTTTTTTTTTGCCATGATAAGATCATGATCATTTAGAGAAAATTTGTTTGATAACAACACTGTTCAAATCCTTTTTATTTTTTTTTAGATTAGATGGTAGAATAAAAACACATCCTTTTTCATGAACATGCCTTTAGTGGCGGGGGCCGTAATCAAGGGTCCCCAACTTAAGCGATGATCCAGGACTAAGGCCCAACGACGGGCTAATCTGGTACACGCGAGATGGACCGTGCACGAGGACCGATCGGGCTCGGGCTCCGCCTCGAACGAAGCTCCAAGGCGCGTACGTAAAGTCCCGCCGCGACGAGCCCAAGCTCGTGAGCTGGCCCCGGAGAGCCGTAACCCGCGGGTAAATCTCCGTCCCGAACGAGCTCAAGCTCGGGCGGATAGGAACCCGGCTACCTACGCCTACGCCACGACCGGGATCGAAAGTCCAATCTAAAGGTTCGAAGCTAGTGGCACTCGAAAGCACCATAGCAGCAATGCAGCTCGAGCTGCGGCGCGCCGATAGCCACGGACACGACCGCCGGGTGAGACGCCGAGCTCAAGGCCCCGCCAACCGCTACGGACAAAAGGAGTCTTTCCTCCGAGCTCTCCCCGTCCACACGCTTCGCCAGTACCGCGCCCGGCTTCACGCCGCCCCGACAGCGGCGCACGGCCAGCGGCGGCCCGTTGTCAGCGGGGGCGTGCGAGGGCGTGCCCGACGACCGATGGGACGCCCCCTGACCGCAATACCGGGCCGACCGTGGATCGAGCACGCCGGCCGTCATTTTCAGGCCAGCGAGCTCCCGAGCTCGCCCGGCCGGCCCCGGACACCGAGATCCCTACGCCCGACCTGCCCCTACGACGAGTTAGACAGAAAGCGTGCTATGAAGAGGGGGGAGCGGCGCACGTGGCGCCGACATATCGGGCGAGCCCCGTTACCGCACACACTTTTACACTTTCCCCTTGTAACTAAAACCTCTCCCATGGCACCCTCATGTGTACCCCTTTGACTATAAAAGGGGCTCTTGGCCATTGGGAGGGGGCATCAATGATCAACAATCGCATTCACTCTCCATACGCAAATACGTAGACCCGGGAGCTCATTCCCTCTCTCGACCAAAGCTTGTAGCCACCCTCTACGAGCATTTGAGCTCGATATTGACTCCGACCGACTAGGGCACCGATTTTGCTTGAACCAAGATACATCTTGTGTCATTGTCTCTGAGTTAGGCCATCGGCACACACTAGCCCGGTCGACATCGTGACCATGGTTTAGAACCACGGCGGTTGGCGCGCGTAGAGGCGGCGCTAGTGTGACGATCACCACCGATGGCTCCTTCCACCGCTTCTGAGTCCGCGCACCGATGCGCTGACGCCGGGCCCTTCGCCGGGCACCGGCTCGAGGGCTCCCTGCGTCGGGGCCACCTTCGGCCGAAGCTTCGACACCAGAAGACAGAAGCCGGTGATCAGCGATGCGACGACTTCCGTGTTTATTCAGCCTCGGCGGGATTCGACTTCCGTGCTGCGAGCCCAGCGCGCAGCGGACCGCTTTTCGCCCGACATCGCGGGCCTTCTCCCACACATCCCGGGTCCCGAGCTAACTCGGGGAGCTCTTCCGCGATGTCACCTTCTCCATCGCCAACGCCGCCCCACAAATTTGCGTGCCAGGAGCCGCTCTCCACCACCGAGTTCCCTCAAGTCACGCACAATCGAGATGTACCCGGCCCGGGCAGCTTGTCCTCGCCAAATGCCTAGGAGCAACGAGCCTCGGGATGGCCGGGCCGAGGACGCGCTGGCGACTGAGCTGGTAGGCGCCAACCCTGCTCGCGCGAGTGCTCCATGTGCCAAACCCCGAGGGTGTGGCGCGCAAATGTTCACGGGCCGAGGACGAGACACCTGAGCACACCCCAAGCACTGGGACAGGGGCTCGGTGGGTCCCTGAACGGCGCCCACCCAAGCGGGTCCATGACCGCCTCAACAAACTCGAGGAGGTCGAGCCGCCAGATCGCACAGAGCTGGAGGCGCCCGCCGAGGAAGGAGGACGACGCCGAGTCCAAGACCGAGGGGGGGGCGCGCGTCGCCGCGGCGAGGCCGACGACCTCCCGCCGGTCTTCGGCCGAGCAACCTAGAACCCGCGGCCGCCTCATGCTTCTCGGGACTTCCCCCGAGCCCGGGGTCCCGAGGGCGGAAGGGTCCACCGACCGGCCTACGACTCTCATCGAAAGGGTCACGTGCAACAGCGGAGAGCTCCGGCGCCACATCGCCGGCTCTAGGAGGAACACGAGGCTTCCTCCACCGGGGCTGGCCATGGGCGACCCTCCTCTCCCTCCCCCGAGTTCACGCACGACGACGGTCGGCGAGAACCGCGACGCTGCGTGAGACACCGCGACGACGGCGACCTTTCGGGCGGCACGGAGGAGACGACCAGCGCCGAGCCACGTAACCACCGCGACACGACGCCCGCACGCTCCCCAGCGGGAGGAGGAGGCCGCTCGGCGGCGGGAGGATCACGGCCAAGCCCGACTCGAAGAGAGGAGATGACCAAGTCGCCTCTCCCAAGCTCGAGACGCCCGAGCTCTGGGCAAAGGCACGCGGCAGAGCTCCCGACTCGGACGGAGCCGACCCTGAAGTGTTCGGTTCCCCAGTCCACGATGCACCGTTCCCCACGCGCTTCGAGCCCGACCTCCGTCCCGTATACAACGGGAGATGGACTCGGCGTGTGTGGCTCGGGGAGTGGATCCTGAAAATGCCGGGCCGAGGAGCGCACGACGAGCTCTTCGTCATCCGCAACCTCCCTATACCGACGACGACGCTTGATCCCGGCTCGAGCACTTGCCCGCGGGATCGACGGCGGCTAAGCGTGACCTCCGCGACATCTTCGTCGGCAATCCCAAGGGACCTACTCCGCCCCAAAGAACACGTGGGACCTCCAGCTGGGTGCGTAGGAAGAGAAGCGAGAGCCCCGCTGACTACATCGCACTTCTCCAAGCTCTGCAACGAGCTCACCGACGCCACCGACGCAGAGATCATCACCGCGTTCACCTTCGGCAAGACTGCGAGACGCTCATCCGCGAGCCTCGGCATCCGCAAGCCTAAGACCGTCAAAGGAGCCTCGACCTCGCCGAACCACGCCGGGGAGAGGAAACCATCTCCGCAGCCCCTCCACAAAGACCACCCGGCAAGGGGCAAGGGCAAGGTCACCGATGAAGGCGTGGGGTCGCCATCGTGCCCCAAAAAAAGAAGAACAAGAGTTAGCGCCGCCGCAACGAGGACGACTTCATGGCGGTGGCCGACAAGAAGCGGCGCGGGCGCCAAGGCAACCGGCCAAACGCCCCCAACGACTACTTCGAGAAGATGCTGAGCGCCCGCCCCAACCACAAGGGCCCGGCCGTGCACAAGCTGAAGGAGTGCAACCTCCCGAGAAGAAGTTCGTGGACCGCACCGACAGGGGGGACGGCCGGCAACGAGCGTAACGACGACGAGGCCGGCAAGCGGGCGGGCGACCAGGGCGCCTACCGAGGACGGCGCGATCAACGCCATCTTCGGAGGGCCGCCGGCCAGACGAGTCCAAGCGCGCGTAAGCTCACGCGGGCGAGGTCCCTCTTCACCAGCCCGCCGCCCTCCTACCTCAGTGGTCGAGGCGCCCATCACCTTCAACAAGAAGGACCACCCCGTGCACATCCCTCACCCAGGGCGCGCCCCTCGTCGTCGACCCCATCGTCGGGCACCAAGCACCTCGGCAAGGTGCCGATGGACGGAGGCAACGGCCTCAACCTCCTCTACATCGACACCATGGAGGCCCCTCGGCATCACGAGCCGCCTCCGGCCCCACGACTGATCCATCCACGGGTCGTGCGGAAACAGCGGTCCCGCTCGGGCGGATCGACCCCATCACCTTCGACGACCGTGTAACTTCGCAAGGAGGTGCTCACCTTCGAGGTGCTCCCCTTCGGAGTGCGTACCACGCCACGTTGGGCGGCCATGCTACACGAAGTTCATGGTCAGTGCCCAACTACACGCACTTCAAGCTCAAGATCCCCGCCCAAGGGCGTGATCACCGTTAACTCTCCGCAACGAAGCGCCTTCAACTGCAACAAGGAGGCGGGTGCGATGCCCAGACGCTTATCATCGAGTCGAGAAGCTCGTCCCCGGGCTGCTCGCGTGGGTCCAAAGCGGAGGACTCAACGAGCTCAGAAGGCAGCGAGCTCATTCGGGGCTCGACGAGTGGCGGGCTCATCTCGGCGAACTCCGGCGGGCTCCTTCGGAGCGGACCCGGGGCGCCAAGGCGATGGCGGTGGGCGAGGAGGGGCGTACGGCTCGCATCGATGCGAGCTCACTCCCAAATAGGAAAGCGGCTCGTCGACTTCCTCCACACGAACCTCGACGTGTTCACGTGGGAAACCCTCGGACATGCCCGCATACCGAGGGAAGTCGCCGAGCACTCCTTAAACATCAAGCCCGGCTCTCGGCGGTGAAGCAAAGGCTCCGCGCCCGGCGATGGCAGCGCAGCAATCGCCGAGGAGATAGATAAGCTCTTAGCGGCGGGTTTTGTTAAGGAGGTGTATCATCCCAAATGGATAGCCAACCCTTTACTTGTTAAAAAGAAGAATGGAAAATGGAGGATGTGTGTTGATTACACGAGTCTCAACAAGGCATGCCCAAATGATCCGTTTCCTTTGCCGCTGTCGACCAAATTGTTGATTCCACCTCCGGGTGTGAAACGCCTTTTTCTTGACGCCTACCCCGCCCCCCACAGATCCACGATGAACGAGCTCGATCAGCTCGCCACCTCCTTCATCACTCCCTTCGCGTGGCGTTACGCTGCGTGACCATGCCCTTCGGGTTGGAAAACGCCGGCGCCACCTTCCGAGGTGTATGCGAAAAGTCTTCAAGGAGCTTCTGGAAGCGCGTTGAGGCATACGCCGGCGACATCGTGGTCAAGACGAACGCGACGGGCGCGGCTCGTACCCACGACCTCGAACAGGTCTTTGGCAAACTCCACGAGTTCGGGCGTAAAGCTCAATCCTGAAAATGCGTCTTCGGGTCCCTCGAGGGAAACTCCTTGGCTTTGTCATGTCCGCGCGGCATCGGCTAACCCCGAGAAATTGAGGCTATCAGGGGAACATGGGTCCCATCAGGAACGTCAAGAGCGTGCAACGGTTCACGGGATGCCTCGTCGCGTTGAGTCGGTTTATAGCACGGCTTGGGGAACGGAGTCTTCCATTGCATAAGCTCCGAGAAGAAGTTGGAGGGCGCTTCACCTGAACCAGCGAGGCACATGCAGCTTTTCGACTCTCTCGGAGGCGTTAGCCAACCCCAGTGCTCACGCCACCCCAAGCGGACGAGCCCACATCTTTGGCTATCGCGGCAACCTCGCGGTCGTGAGCTCGATTGCTCGTGGTCGGCGAGGAGGGCATGCACTCCGGCGTGCAGCGTCGGGTCTTTCATCGGCGAGGTCTCTCCAATACCAAGACCGTGCTCGCGGATCCGAGCTCGCGTCGCCTGCGATCCACGCGGCACAAGCTCGCCACTGCCGGCGCACCCGTCACCGTCGTCTCAAAGTACCTTAGCGAGGTCATCAGTAGCCAGGCCACGGGATGCATCGCCAAGTGGGCCATCGAGCTAATGGGTTCCGACATCTCATACGTGGCCCAGGGGGAGGCCATCAAGTCCCGAGGTCCTCCCGGAGCTTCATAGGCGAGTGGACCCAGAGGCGAGCGCCCCCAAAGCGGGACAACAGTCTTGGGTCCTCTCGCCGGCGGCTCGGTGAAGATTTTAGGCGAGGGGCTGGAGCTGGTCTTCCTCTCAAATATGCGCATGAGGTATTCGATCAACCTCCACTTCCCACCATCCAACAACATCGCCAGTACGAGGCCCCCGTGAACGGATCGCGATCGCGATCGGCTTCGCATCAAGCGGCTCGGTCCGGGCGACTCGAAGCTCGCCGCCAACCAGTCATGAAGGAGGTCGACCGCGTCAACCCCAAGATGATCGCACTACCAAAAGGGGTACGCCTTGTCGAGGAGCACTTTCATGGCCTCGAAGCTCCAACCACATCTCCCGCCAAAGATAAATGGCGACACCGGCGCCCCTCGCCAAGCTCACGCCGGACTAAAAGCAAGTACCTCGAGGTATTCGCCACGACCAGCCTCCCCCTTGATCCGGCTGGTGGGCGAGACCTCAAGATTGCGTGGCGATCCAGCCTAAGACCCCTTCGTGGGTATCCCCCGATGAGATCGAGACTTCCACGAGCTTGAGCTCGGCGATGGAGGTCGACTCGACGAAGCAAGGGTCCTGCCATCCGGAACCAAGGGCCCCGAGGCTTGACCGGCAGTCCCTCTGGGATCGCTCAGGGCGAGCTACCCGCCAAAAGGAGAAGCAAGGCGCGTTGCCGCGGCGGCTAAACTTCTACCCTCATCGGCGCGAGCTCTACCGGCGCATCCGATCCAAATCTGGCGTGACGCATCACGTTCGAAGAAGGAGGGAGCTCGTGGTGAGGAGATCCACGCCGAATCGACACCACGCGTGGCCCCGTGAGCTCCGGTAGGCAGCGGCTTTAGGCGGGGGCTTCCTCGGCCGAAACTGGCCCACGCCGATGCCAACCAGTCGTCGCCCTTTGCAAGGGGAGTGCCAATTCTTCGTAGCGAGGCGCACCTCACGCATACTCGCACTATCCCGACACTGGCCCTCATGCGGTGCGGGTGCCGACATGGTGGGACCATTCCACGAGGTGGCCTGGGCTGCGCGCGACCGCTCGTCGCCATGCGACAAATTCACCAAGTGGATCGAGGTCATGCCTATCTCACGTATGAGGTCGCGAGAGACGGCCAAATTCTTTCACCGCATCATCCACCGCCGGGCGCCCTGAACTTCGATCATCACCGACCAACGGGACCAACTTCACGGGGCAAATCTTCCTCGACTTACGTGGCGACAACGGCATCCGGGTCGATGGGCGGCGATCACCCGCCCAAAGACCAACGGGCGGTCGGCCGCGTAACATATGATCCTGCAGGGCCTCAAGCCGCGCATCTTCGCAAGCGGCGAAATACGATGGCCGATGGCTGGCCGAAACTCCCGCCGTCGTATGGAGCCTAAGGACTACGCCGGCGAGGGCCACCGGATGCACGCCTTTTCTTCCTCGTCTTCGGATCCGAGAGGATCTGCCCACCGACCCTCAGTATGGCGCCCGCGAAGTTCGGCGCGTACAACCACGACGGCAACCGGACATCACTGAGGGACGTGGCGGATCAGCTCGAGGAAGCTCGTGAGGTCACGCTCCTCCACTCGGCCAAGTACCCGGCCAATCACTCCGCCGCTACCACGACCCAGTCACGTGCGAGGTCGAGGCATTCAAAGATCGGCGACCAAGTACTACGGCGAGTCTAGAGCACAAAGGACCGCCACAAGCTCTCGGCACCGTGGGAGGGTCCGTTCACCATCGACCAAGTCTTGCGACCGGGCTCGTACAAGATCAAGGATGCCAGGGGCTGAGTACTCGCCAACGCACGGAACATCGAACAACTACGCCGCTTTTACCCCTAGATTTACCTTGTAAATTATCGCCATGAGTTTGAATAAAGGACATCCCGATTCAACGCAAAATTTGTGCAAGCATTCGAACTTTACTCCTTTTCGCTATCAAGCAATGGCCGCCCTACGCGCCAGCAAGGCCCGCCCTTGCTCGGGGGCTACAGAGGACGGGGTGCACACCTCGTGCTTTTACGAACTCTTTTTCAAAAAGCGAGCTCAAGCTCTAAGTTAGGCTTACGAGCTCGTCAAGGCCATGTCCGAAGCCCGGCCTTCGTCGTTTTCTTTCCTTAACATGCGCGGGTCGTTAAGTGTTCAAGTTTGAGGTCGCCAACGTAAGGCATGGCGCGACTGCCAAACGACCTCCCGCGCCCCCGTGGCCAGCGAGGAACGGCCCGCCATTCGTTCTATCGAAGTACGAGCTCGAGTTTGAACAACTTGGCAAAACGCACAAGGGTAGAAAGAAAACGACTTCTTTATATAGCTAAAACGATTCAAGTTATATTACATTCACCCCAACCCTGGGGACTTTGTTTTCTACTAAACAAACGAGGCGGCGCCTCGACCTACTAATCTAGCTATCCCAGCGGCGCGTCCTCCTCCGTAGGGGCATCCTCGGCTCCACCATCGGCGGGGGCTTCAAAGAACCCGGTCTCCTCCACCGCTAGGTCGAAGAGCTTGTCGGCGACCTCCTCCGCTTCATCCTCAACAATCACGCACTCGGACTCCACGATGAACCTCGGGTCCAGCCAGCCCTTGCCGGCGGTGGACCGTATCGAACACAGGGTAATGCTTAAGCACCACCCCCATCACCTTGTGCCGCGACCGTGGCGCCATCTCCCTCACCTTCGCGAGGAATGAGAAGAAGCCGACCCGGCCGGCTCGGCGCCGGCGACCTCGAGCCGCGTCGCGAGCGGCTGGGAGTCGAGGAGGTTCTCCGCACCCCTCCCCAGGCGCCCCGCCGGCCTCGGCCTCCTGCGCATGCTTGCGGAAGGCCTCGACCTCGAGCGGGCCTTGACCCCTTGTCCTTTCCTGCCCCGGTCGCGAGCTCTTTTACGCGCGGCCAGTCGTCCCTTGCTTTTGGCTCGCGCCGCCTCCTGAGGAAGTGCCAAGGGCCTCGAGGTCCATTGCACGCCCCAGGTCTCGGTCGGGCCCGAGTGCCTTCTCCTTCGGCTGCGGTCGAAACCAATATCGGATCGTGAGTGCCTTAGCAAAAGAAAAAGAAGAGGACTACCCGCTTACTCGCAAAGCGGGTATAGATCCTCGTTGGTGTGGCGACCAATTCTGCTGCCGAGCCTCTCCAGCTCCGCCTCCGAGAAGCGCGGTACTCGACACTCGGCTCGGCGACTTGGCGGTCATAGACTAAACCGGCGAAGACCATCAAGCTTGAGAAAACACCAAGGGGAAGAGCTCGGGAAAAGACACCAAGCGACTCACGGTCGCTCCGCGGATCTTCTCAGCGGTCTCCTTCTCCCGCTAGAGCACGGGGGCTGTTGCCAATGATCGAGCTAGAGCTCGTTCTTGGCTGCGGCGCTTCCACGGAGCTTAGTGAGTCCTCCTCCAGTTTCGTATGGCCGCGATGGCGGCATCCGATATCTTCGGGCACCCAGCGCGGCCTCCTCGGCAGGCGCATGCCGGCCTCGCGGACCTGCGCCCCACTGCGAGCCTCGAGCTCGCCCGCCGGCCGGCGGACCTCTCTGCCCAGACCTCAGAGCTTGGTCACGGAAGGACCTCACTGGCACGGGCCTCCGGCGAGACCCGGACCCGCGGCCTGGCTTGGGGAGGCACGCTCGGCGCTCCCGGGCGAGACCACGTCGTCAGGCTCCCGCCCGACGATAAGCTGAAAAGACGGAATTGGCCATCGCGGACAGGCCGGATGCGCGCCGCGGCGAAAGATAAGTAAAAACCACTTACCATCGGGCGTTAAGGCCTCCGCGAGCGGCGCCGAGGCCGAGCTCTTTAGCGTCGTCGTCCAGCGTCGGCTTCCGTCAACCATGGCCCACGCCAAGCGCCATCTCGCCTCGGTGGTGGCCGGGGATCGATCCGTGGCCGGGTGCTCTGAGACCACCTCACGGCGCCGCGCGGCCAGCGGCACTGCGGCGTCGCCGGCGACATGGGCTCTGAGTCCTCCGGCGTCGCCGATCTCGTCGCCGCGCGGCGATGGGAGCGTGGGAGGTGGCACCGAGCTCGAGCTCGGCGGCGCGCTATCTTCGCCCCGCTGCACGGGCGGGCTCGGGATGACCTCGGAGAGCATCCTCGACCTCGGCGGTGAAGGGACGCCGTGGAACTCGCCCGGCTTCCACCCTCACTCACCGCGAGCTCGAGGGCGCCGCGACCGTTTTCGCCACGAGGGCATGGGGGCTTCCCGGGACCTCCGTCGCGCTGGTGTCACGGGAGGATCACACCCCCGCTCAAGCTGGCCGTCTCAAGTCAGCCACCCCGACTCCGGACACGGTGAGGGCGTCCGTCGGGAGGATCCGGGAAAAAGGGGGGCGGGACCGGCACCGCCGGCTCCGTCCGTAACCTCGTCGCGGGGTGGGCCTCGAAAGGGCCCGGCCGACTGCAATCGCGCGATAAGCAAGCGACAACGGGCCGGCGGCGAAGGCGGAGAGAGTCGGAGGGACGAAATATGACTTACCGGTCGCGGTACACCTTGGCCTGGCGTCGTCTTCTTCCGCGGCCATTGGCGCCGCCTCCTCCTGCGAAGGGCCCCTGCGCCTCGGCCACGTGAGCGCGGCGGCCGGTTGGGCCGGCGGCTGAAGCTTGTGTACTGCGGGCGGCGGGCGCCGCCCGGGTCGAGCGGTGGTAGGAGCACGAGCTCCGGTCGGGTGGGCGCTGCCCAGCCCGGAGTTGGTCGAGGACGGGAGGCGCCGGGACCCCCGAACTCGTGGTCGCCGCCGCTAAGTGGACTCGTCGAGACACCGCCCGGCCGCGAGAGCTCGGTGGGCGGAGTTCTCGATCACCGCCGTCCTGGCTTTCCGTCATTTTGCTCGGCGTCCGGCGGTTCTTTACTGGGGCGTCCACCAGCGCCCGCGATCACGGGATCCCCATGGCGGCGGGACGCGGCGGGAAGGTCGATGGCCCACACCGCAAGGACAAGGAGGTCGTGGTGAGGCGAGGGACAGCGAAGTCGGGAGGGAGAATCGCGAGCTTACCGGGTCCCTCGTCGCCGTCACGTGCGGGCGGCAAGTTAGTATCGGCGGAAATTAGCCTTCTCGTGAAATTCAGCCCGTTGGATCGGTTTTACCGGACCCAATGCCGACCTCGGGGACCTCGAAAGCCGCCCCCGTCACCGTCCCCTCGAAGGGCTCCTTCTCCTTCGTCATCTCCCATGCCGCGGAAATGCGCGCTTTGCGGGGGGAGGATGCTCATGCAGCCACGCGCCCACGATCAGCGGCTCCGTCGGCCGGCGTCACGGAGGACTTTGACTCTCGGCGGCTGAAGAACACGCACCACGTATACTCCGGCGGCGGGTGGCGGGCGTCGTTCGAAAGATAGAACCACCCGTGCCACCCGCCCGATGGAGGACGGGATGGCGATCGCCGGGACATGCGTCTTCATTCCCCTCGAAGGAAGCCGGAGCGCGCCAGCGGCCCGTCCAGAGCTGTCTTCTGCGTTGAAGAAGGTGTTGGATCTTGATGTAGAAGTAGTGCTTGAACAATTCCGGTTCGGCGATGCCGAGCCACCCCTCGCCGCGGGGAAGGCGGTAGCAACGTGGAGCACCCGTTTGGCACGGCTGCTGGAGCTCGATCCCAGCCGGAGGCGGCCGGCGGAGGAAGTCGTCGGGCGGGGCGCCGATCCAGCTCATGGAACGCCGTGAGCGACCTGACGTACCCGGCGGCGGGCGAGGCACATTGTCCTCCGGCGCCGGCACCTTCCACTCCTCGCGTCGGTGGCCCGGGGATGATGCTCCGACCTTGGCCAAGTTCTCCGAGCATGGCGTTCGTCACCGTCGACGGCCCCCACACCGCCATCTTGCCTCTCCCTCTCTACCTCTCGATCCCTCGGGGGGTGGGAGGGGCGGCCGGACTCTCCTTGATCACCGGCGGACGGAACGAGGAGAAGAGTGGAAAGCCGAGGAGGCGGCGGCGGCGAGGAAAGTGTGAGGAAGGTAAAAGATCTTTACCCCCTCTCTTGTCAATTTATAACCCCGGGTGGAGATGAGCCGATCGCGATTGATGGATGACCGAACGCGGCCTCCCACGATCGCCTTAACTCCTCCTAAAAGCCGCGCCCACGCCCCCACGGCCTTAGCGGCCGGAATCGAACGGCTAGGGGTCACAACGGTAACTTTCCAGCGTCCGGCGCGATGGCGAGCTCACCGTGGTCTCTGGGCCGGGGGTTCGAGGCCGGCCCAACGAGGTCCACGGCCGCCACGGCCCACCCGAGGGAGCGGCGGGCGGGAGAGGTCCCGGGCGACCCATGCCTCGACTCCCGAAACCTGCGAGGACTCCTTGAACCGCATTTCCGAAGTCGCGAGGCGGCCTGCCCGACCTCGTGCCTCACTCATGGGGGAGAGGCGGCCGACCTCGAGATATGATCTCGGGAAGTGCGGGTCAAGCCCCCGAACATGAGGTCGATCCACTGGCCGATCGGTGAACGGCGACGAGCTCGGGCCTCACTCGAACTCCACCCGCTAACAGCTCACAGCGAGCACCCGGTCTCGGCCAACGAGGTAAGATCGGACACGAGGCTCACCCCCCCTCGGCGCGAGGGAAGTATGGCACGGAACGAAAATAAATGAAAAAATCAAGCCACCCCGAGAATATAGCGTTCTCGCGGAGCCTCGGGGGGCTACACCCGGCAGATGCGGCTCGCGCACCACCCCCGTAACAGAGCATCACGACCTCGAATGAAAGCGTTTGGGGAAGAAACCAACTCCCCCAAACGCTCGGGGGATACCGTCGGGGGCCGTAATCAAGGGTCCCCCAACTTAAGTGATGATCGGGACTAAGGCCCGACACGGCTAATCTGGTACACGGAGATGGACCGGGCACGAGGACTGCCATGGGCTTGGGCTCCGCCTCGAGAGGCTCTCAAGGCGCGTGCGTAAAGTCCGCCTCGCCGAAGCTCCAAGCTCGTGGCCGGCCGGGAGAGCTCGGGGCAGGTGGCAAATCTCCATCGAGAACGAGGCTCGGCTCGAAGGGATGGGAACCCGAGCTACCACCTCGTCACGGCCAGGGATCGGGAAAGTCAATCTCATATTGCCGAGCTAGTGGCACTTTCGAGTACCATAGCGAGCTACGCGGCTCGTAGCTACGGCGCCCGCTGATAGCCACGGACCGGACGGCCGGGTGAGGCGCCCGAGCTCGCGTCCCGCCAACCGCTACGGACAAAAGGAGTCTTTCCTCCAAGCTCTCCTGTCCCACCGTTTGCCCGTACCTCGCCGGTTTCACGCTGCCCACGGCGGGCGGCGCAACAGCGCCACGGCACCCGGTGTCGGCGGCGGGCGAGAGAAGCATGCCTGATGACCCGATGGGACGCCTCGCCAGCCGCAATACTCGGTCGGGCGCGTGATCGAGCACGCCGGTCGTCATTTCGGGGCGAGCTCAGAGGCTCGCCCGGGCGGGCCCGGTTTTGGAGATCCCCTCAGCGACCTCCCCTACGACGAGTTAGACCCGGGAAGGCGGGCTATGAAGCGTGGGGGGCGCGGCGCCTGGCAACCTGTCATATCGGCGAGCCACGTACCCAGATACACTTTTACACTTTCCCCCTTGTAACTAAACCCTCTCCCATGGCACCCTCGTGTGCACCCCTTGGACTATAAAAGGGGCTCCTTGGCCATTGGGAGGGGGCATCGGATGATCAACAATCGCATTCACTCTCCATACGCAAATACGAGAGACACGGGAGCTCATTCCCTCTCTCGACCAAAGCTTGTAGCCACCCCCCTCTACGAGCATTTGAGCCCTGATAGTGACTCAGGACCGACTAGGGCACCGATTTTGCTGGAACCAAAGATACATCTTGTGTCATTGTCTCTTGAGTTAGGCCATCGGCACACACTACTAGCCGACATCGTGACCGTGGTTTAGAACCACGACACTTAGCATGTATTTTATTAAGAGGATAAAGAATTACATGACGCAACTACGAGGGAATTCTATAGTGCGATTACAACCGCCAAGATAGTGGCAAGCGACTTGGAACAAACCAAAACAGCAAGAAAAAAAAGTGAGTGGAGAGGGACCCTCAACCCAAAACCCTAACCGACTGAACCTGTGAAAACAAAGAATGCAATGGTTGCCCACAAATAATACATAGCCACGGTGGCAAAGCATCCACCCGCATAAGCCGAAATAAGCATTCAGCGGCAACAGCGCAAAGCATCCATCGAGGGGAGTCCAAAGCAATCTCGGGCGCAAAGCATCCACCAAGTGAGAAGCCAACACGACAATAGTGGCAAAGCATCCGCCGAGAATGGTAGCGGCAAAGTATCCGCCACAAAAAGCCAATCGATGGCAGCACGGATCCAGGCCCCACATGATCCTTCTTTCCGGGTTCAAAACTATACTTGAAAAATCGTGGAGATAAGTAAACTGAAAAGGTAAAACTATACTTGAAAAATCAGGATCCGTGCCACATGATCCTTCTTTCCGGTTCAGTTTGTCGTGGCTCTGGTTGTGAACAACTAACCACTTCAACTTTTTTTTTTTCCCAAACATGTAACTACTGTTAGTTGAATGGCCCATGTGTTGATGGATGTTCCATTGTTCTACCTTAAAATTGGCTCTAGTGCTGTCTTCATGGGCAAGATCTGTCTCATGCTCTCTCTCTCTCTCTCTCAAATCATTTATTTATGTGCTAAGCTTTCACTAACAGATTTCAAAATGACACTGACTCCTCTGTCCAGGTGATCACCAGCAAGATGGCTAGAATCTTCAGAGTTGGTTGCTTTGCTTGCTTCAGAACATCACACTCCAAGCATGATGAGATAGAGGACAGGCTGGCTTATGGGTGCATAAAGAAATGTTTGCATGGTAAGAGACGTCTGTCTTGTATTCTAAGCATTGGAAGGAGCTGTGGTCAATGCGTGGTGTCAGGATTAGGAGCGCAGTCCATTTCTACGAGACCCCCAATAGTGTCATCAGTCTACTCCACTCTACTACACCTTATAAATAAATCCCCAGGGTTAGGAAAACAGTCTGTTTCTTTTGTTGGAGAATAATGCATGCTTGCTACCAAGAGCACATGAGAGAAAAATGACAGAAATGGTTCCCATTAAGCAGAGGATCACTGCTCATAACCATGGAGATCACAGGAGCCCTAGCTTATCAATTGTTTGCCAACCATTACCTGTTCCCCTTGTCCTTTGCCAACCATTTCTGTCATTTTTCTCTCATGTGCTCTTGGTAGCAAGCATGCATCATTCTCCAACAAAAGAAACAGACTGTTTTCCTAACCCTGGGGATTTATTTATAAGGTGTAGTAGAGTAGAGTAGGCTGTTGATACCATATGGTTTCTGTTTCTCTCAAAGGAATTGTGGATGTGCCAAATCAGCACGCGTATCTTTCCTCGCAAGTGAAATAAAATGACCTAAAATCCGCATGTATATATTCTTTTTTTTATTTCCACATATGTATACTACACAATATGCATTCCTCCACAAGGTGAAGTTGCTGGATGTGGAGATGTTGTGCATCCACCAAATTCAAACACAAGCAATGGGTGGGCAGGGGCAGGGCTATGCTTGTAAGATAGCCTAAGCAAAAGGGAAGGTTGCACCAAACAGGCTTGCCCTTGATGCTACCTTGGGAGTAGAACTGGTGCTGATGCATGCTACTCACTTTGCATTGCAGGCTTCGAGTTAAAACATCTTTCCCCATCAAGCGTGGGCCATCCAAAAGAGAATGTTAACCACCTACACTACACTTGGTTGGTTCAGATGTTGGTGCTTGTGCAATGCATGCATGCCAAACATTTTACTTCCCAAAAAAAAAAAACAAAAAAGGAATCTGTTTTTGAAGCAAACATTTTCCTCTCCCCAATCAACGGTGAGAAATTTTGTTAGGTTTTTAGACTTTTAAACCACAACACAACAAGAGGGCAGGATGACGACGCTATCATCAGATCAGATAACAAAAAGGATTAAACTGTGCATTAGTAATTCCACTAGGTTCGTACACGTGAGTTGCTATGGGACAGCTAAACTTTTGTACTAAAAAACACACGGATCACATGATAAGATAGCAATCTTGTGAAATTAAATAACGACGTTAAAGTGACATTTAATCCAAAAAACAAAGTTTGTGAAATTAACACAGTCACGAAGAGCGCGGGCGTCGCAGGCTCACAAACTCTATTGCATCCATCTATGTCATCTGCAATATTTTTTTCACGAATGAATTTCATATCTTCATTCCATCCAGGACTATGTAAATTCATTGCGGCCATGTGCTACAAGTTAAATCAAGAGTTTGCCTGGCATACATCAGCACTGGTGTGTCTTTTACGCCACTTTTCAACGGGTCTAGAGTCCATCATGATAAGCGTCTTATTCTGCTGGTCAAAAGCATAAAGCATATATTTTTCGAATGTGTAGTCATGGTAAAAGAAACTGCAAATATGGTAGCGAAATAATATATAGGAAACAAGTAATAAAAAGCAGGAGCAAGCAATTTACATATCTGCACTGTGATAAGTTGTATTCCATATTCTCACATATACCAATCGCAGCAGATATTTCTTTCGCACTTTATCTTTTATGGTATTCTTGGCTTTGTGTTAAAGCACATATTTTCTCGAAGAGAAGGATATCGAGAGTCAAGATTATAGTATAGCTTGGCCTATTTTATATAATTAGAAGAAAATGCTTGTGCGTTGCAACTCAAAAAAAAAAAAAAAATACCTCAATAATTTGATTATTAATGTGTGTTGTATTTTTACCGTATCAGTGCTGAATGAAGAGAAGACGGCTGACAACGTATGATTGCCAAGTGTTTGTCAGCTACATCATCATGGGCTAACTGAGCTACGGGTCCCAACGGGATAAAACTGAATCGGCAATTGAAAACAGTATATTATATGGGTTTGATTGCTCGAGCCGGATGTTGTTCCATCAAATCAGGCATTCAGTGAAGGGGAACCAATCAATAATTTTTGCAGATAAGTATCAGCTAATACCACTTTCTTAAGGGAGATCTCATAACTTCAAATGAGGCCTGGTTGATTATCCATGGAGAGCTCAGAACACATGTTGATGTTTATTCTGTTAATGCGATAGGCGTCTTGAAATCAAAGCTCATTTTGTTGTCATCATAGTACATCAGAAATAGGTTACTACATCCAAAACTCAGGCGACGTTTTCTGTCAGGCCATCAACCTTTCTTCTTCCTCCCGTCTGCAGAAACAGGCAGTGGCGAAGCTACCCTAAAGATTCGTCAAGGTCTCCAACATTATAAGCCAAGATTATTAGTGTTATCAACAATACACAACATAAATTTTCCACTGATTTGCCAAATTCTATCGGGGTCAGTGGACCCCGACAAAGGGCCTAGCTCCACCCTGGGCAGGGGGTAGCTTCATTTTAGCAGATCGGCTGCCTGTGCTTGCCCCCACCTACCGCCGATCAACCTCCATCCATGACTCCCCCGCCCTTATTTGACCCAACCGCCATCTTCCTCCGCCCGCAGGCCGTAGCTGGTGGCGTCGCCGCCATCTCGCCGCTTCGCCCAGCGCCCTCCTCCTCTGCCTGGCCAGACTGCTACCCAACGACTTTCCTCTAAGGTTGTCGCCAACGGAAAAGGGCCATGGAAACCCTCTCCCAAACTTGACGCCTGAAATGCCTCCAAGATTTCAGTCGATCGGCCGGAAGTCCAGGAGATGTGTATCTTCAAATTTGAGCGAGGCCATCGGGCGCGGGTGGGCGCCTCCGTCGCGGGCTGAGGCCACCGGGGAGGCGAGCGAGCCGCCGCCGCCGCGGGCGAGGCCGCCGGCGCGATCGTGGCGCCGCCGCCGCCGTGCTCGAGTCCTCCTCTTGTCCCGGCGGCGGCAAATGAGAACCACCACCGCCTCTTCAACGTATTTATCGCGTCAAACTAACCTCATGCTCGGCCTCCTTGACCGGCCTGGCGGCCTCCATGCGGGGAAGAGAGAAAATATAGAGAGACCGGTGGGACCTATGAACATCTAAAATAATCTATGAAACGTGCAATGAAACATACACCGAGAGTGACCCCATTTTATATCAAAGTTTCGTATCTTGTAAACTGGGAGGTGAAACCTTTCATTGAGACCCGACCTAATAATGTTAGGAAAAAACAATTATCTCCCTAGGTCACCCTTCTCCCCCTACCCACCAATATGTCCGCCAAACCTCCAATCAAACTCTATTTTGACCTTGCAAATAGAATTTTCTATGTGCATCATTTCGTAATCCTAGGCACTCGAAATCCTATAAATAAGCACAACCTTATAAACTACTAAATATTTCTTACAATACAACAAATTAGTATCAACTCCTTTACGTTTTCCACTAGCATCATTTTTCAATAAATTTTTCATTTGTGTAAGATCTGTTGTTATGGTGACACTATGCATTATCACTAGAGTATAGAGCTTGATTGGTTCGCTTTTAAAATTTGTCATCTTAAAGATTTAGCGAGCCATGATTTTAGCTAGTATTTGGTTTGCTTACCAAAACTTGCCAAACTCTCATATTTGGCTTGCTAAATTTATGGTAATTCTTTTTGTCTAACTTTTGGCTTGCCAAATCTTTGGTATGGTAAAATATGGAAGGTGAACCAAGCAAGCCGATAGTATCAAGATCGCGAGTATAAAAAGGATGCCCACCTCTCGCGGTCATGGTCCGCCGAAGCCGGACGTTGACTCCTTGGCTAGGCCCAGTGTGAGGGGTGGAATTCCCACTTCCTGACTCCTCCCGTCCAATCCGACGGCACCAGCAGCAGGCCAAGCATCCCTTGATGACTTGGGCCTGTGTTTTTTGTGCCCAATCACCGGGAGATGACAATGTGTCCATGATGCGTCTGGCCCGTCCAGACCAAGTCCAACGCCATGCTTTGGGAGAAGGCAATAAAAGGACAAGAATTAAGTAGCAAGAGCCCAGAGGAGATGAACCTGACACCTGAGTATTGAGATTGAGCTTCATTTTGCTTCCCTCAACCTACTCATACACTAATATATCTATGAACATATCACTTATCTCAATTTTATATATCTTTCATTAATGTTCTTGGTTAAGTGGGCTTAACCAATAATAGAAGTACTATGTTCTTGGTTAAGTGGTAATTGACAAGAATACATAGATTGTAATTCTATGCTTGTAAAGTTGGTATAAATATAACTATGTAGTTATATTTCTATTTTTTATTTTTGGTCATGCCATTCAATTAGTTTTTCTCCATGGTTTCACAAAATTAACATGGAACATATTCATCTCTACTATTCTTACTATTAAAATAGGCTCCTTCTAGAAAAATTAACATGCTGGTAAATGGAAAGCCTCATGATGGAAGATGTAAGGGCCCCAGCAGCCGCCTTGGTTAGCCAACTTTTCTTTGATTCCTTGTCTCATTGATTGGCCTTCCTTTCTAGTGTTGAGTACTTTTTACCAAAAAAACCGAGCACAGAACCGAGCCGAACTTTGTTTTTTTTTTTTTTTTTTTGGTATCGGCTTTGATTTTTACTAGCAAAAATGCCCGTGCGTTGCAACGGGAGAAAAAAAAAACTTTCGAACATTCATGGAAAACATGACAGGAATGATACATATATATATATTTATGTTTTTTTTATAAAATTTTAGGTCTATAATTTATGTTACGATGACCACTACATCCACAATATAAGTTAATGTTTTCTTTTTGAAGCGGGTAAACCCCATTTCCATTCAGCAACGGAAATACAACCAGAGTTATCGATGTAGCAACATTAAGACATAGAAAACAAGAAGCAAGACTAACAACGGCAAACTAGTCCTATAGGATACGACGCCTACGGATCTAGTCAAAATATATAAGTTAATGTTGTTAATAATATGTCAGTGTTGTATTAAATCCTGTATCAGATTAAAACGTGTCATAAAGAACATAGATATTTAGATGCAAATATATCGCAACATTATTTCCATTATATTATCCATGTGTCGGTGCCATTGAAATCCACCTCATTGACTTTCTTCTGATTAAAATTGACGAGAATTAATTTATCTACCGACGTGTCAAGGATTTGAAAAAGAAACAATTTTCATTACATTACATTATATGATCCACAAATCTAGAGACCATAGACAATCTGACCTCTGAATTAATCTCCTATTTGCCTCTTTTTTATATACTAGCTGGGCTGGGCCTTCCGGGCCACTGCTATCATTTGCAAGTCGTAGACACTGTAATTTTCTGAATTCCAATGTGTATCCGACGTACACACGGATGGTAGGCCAGACAACCAAAAAGCCAGCGTGCGTTTCTGGTTATTATTAGAAAAACGGCGGAGGCGATGGCTAACTGGCGTGCGTAGTTGGGTCGGACTCGGTGAAGGCAGGCAGAAAAAAAAAGGTGAAAAAGGTGAACGAGAAATTTTCTCTCTTTATTAGTAGGTATAGATTTCTGCTAATGTCGCCACGTGTACTTTTCCGTCTAAGGGCTTGTTTAGCCGGGCTCAAGCTTCACTGAAAATGGCGCCGGCTCGGCTCCGCTCGCTTTGGCGTCTTCAAAGGAGCAGCTTCAGGAGTGGAGTTGTTGCTGTTTTTGATAAATTGTTTGGTAAAACAACTTTTTCGGGAGATAAAAAGAGTGAAATGTCTATAGTATCCTTGATTTTTTTAATTATATTTTATTTTTTTTCCCTTTCTATTTCCTCCCTTTATTATATTTTCTTTCTACTCCCTCCGTCTCAAAATAAATCAATTTTTCGAGTTGTCCTAAGTCAAACTTTTTTTATGTTTGACCAACTTTATAAGAAAAAATAATAATATCTATGAAACCAAATAAACATATTATGAAAATATATTTCATTACGTATCTAGTGATATTAATTTAATGTCATAAATATTGGTGTTATTTCCTATAAAGTTGGTCAAATTTAAAAATGTTTGACTTAGGACAACTCTAGAAGTTGATTTATTTTGAGAGACGGAGGGAGTATCTCTAATTTCTCTCTCCTCTCGTGCGACATCCTTATCCAAATTGTGAAGTCTTGAATCGCTCGTGTTCTTCCCATCTCAATCTCCATTGTCACGCTCGTTCGCTCTCTCCGTCGGCACACACCTAACCTCCACGGTCGCGTCCTTCCTCTTCTTCCTCCACATTTGTGCGGCGGCGCTGTGTGGCCTTCCTCGATGCGGCTGCTCCGCCCAATGGCGGCTTCTTCTGCCCTGCGGCCCCATGCACTGCGCCTCGGCGCTCGGCGCCCCTGCCTCGATGGCCCGCTGGCGCTCGGCGACCTCGCCGCGGCGGCGTCCCTCGGCAAACCTGCGTCGCCTTCGCCACGGCCGGTGGGGCAAATCTGCCGATGGCTTTGTCTTTGGCGGGCGGCACCCGGCGTCGCGATCTCCTTGTCGTTGGGCGTCGGGTCGCCTCCCTTCCCGGACAAGAGCACCGTCGTGGTCGGCGCCCTAACCGCGGGTGGTGGCGGTACAGGCCTTAGGTGCTAGGGGCGGTGATGTCGTGCCGGCATGGAAGTTGGCCCTCGTCGGGGAAGCGGCGAATTCATCTCGCCAACCAGTCGGCGCACAAGCCAGCGCCGACCACCCCATCGGCCCAGTTCGATTTTTAGCCCATATGGTTTCCTCCCCTCCACCTTTGGGATTTTGGCCCATGGAAGCGAGCTGGCCCAACAGCAGCCCGCAGAGCACAGCAGACTTTTTCTTTTTTTTTTTTTCTTTTTTTTTTTTTTTTTTTTTGCGTTTTCTTTTCTTTTTCTTTTCCCTTTTTTTTTTTTTTTTTTTTCTGATTTTCTTTCTTTTTGTGTTTTTCTTTTTTTTTTTTTTTTTTTTTTCTCTTTTTTTTTTATTTCTCTATGTTTTTTTTTCCTTTTCTCTTTTTCTTTTTTTTTTTTTTCTCCTCTTTCATTCGTGCTTATTTTTTTTTATGAATTATGTGGTTTTTATTATTCTTTTCTGTGTTTTATCTTATTTTAATTTTGTTTTCCTTTTACTTATTTTTCTATTTTTTTTTTTAAATCCGCTATTTAAAGGTTGAAAATAGCCGGTCTCCTAGTGTGTTTGTGCGATTTTCTAGCGTGTTTCTTGCGATGTTACGAAGTGTTTCTTGCGATGTTACGTAAAAAATCCGGCTATTTACGTGGGTTGAAAATAGCCGGTCTCCTAGTGTGTTTGTGTTTCGATGTTCTAGCGTGTTTCTTGCGATGTTACGTAAAAATCCGGCTATTTGTGTGCTTGAAAATAGCCGGTCTCTAGTGTGTTTGTGCGATGTTCTAGCGTGTTTCTTGCCATGTTACGGCGTGTTTCTTGCGATGTTACGTAAAATCCGGCTATTTACGGGGTTGCAAATAGCCGGTCTCCTAGTGTGTTTGTGTGATGTTCTAGCGTGTTTCTTGCGATGTTACGGCGTGTTTCTTGCGATGTTGCGGGTATTTTTTGCGATGTTACGTAGAATCCGGCTATTTAAGGGGTTGAAAATAGCCGGTCTCGTAGTGTGTTTGTACGATGTTCTAGCGTGTTTCTTGCGATGTTAAGGTGTTTCTTCACGATGTTTTGTAAAATTCGGCTATTTACGTGGTTGAAAATAGCAGGTCTCCTAGTGTGTTTGTGTGCGATATTCTAGCGTGTTTTTTGCGATGTTCTAGCGTTTCTTCCAATGTTCGGGTGTTTTTTTCGATGTTCTATAAAATCCGGCTATTTCTCTTAGTGTATAAATGTCCGTTAAATTTTTTTGTCGAAATATATACATGTGGGGTTTTGTTTTGAAGGATTTATTGTAAGGAACACGATGGTGAAATCGGATTTTCATTTAAGTACTTATTTTAGGAGATATGACTTTTTTAAACTTGAAAAAAGCATGGGATTTATGCTGATGTCAGCTATTTTGGCTGCTGCCTACTGGTGGGCCGCGTCCGCTGGAAAGCCCAGGAACGGAAGATGGACCGCGCCTGGTCGGCGCACGCATGCGGCCCGACCAGGGTGGCAGCTAGCACGCCCCGGAACGCCGAGCGTCGGGTCGTAGCGAGCACGGGTGGCGACGCGAAGCGTCAGACTGCAGTGTCGCGTCGCGGACGTCGTCCATATCCTCCATCGCGCTGCGGTGGCTTCCAGGCAATATTGACTCGGGTGGAACGGGTTAGTATTCCGTGTATAGCGTTGACCGATCCAATATCAACATGCAGAGAAGCCGTGGAGGCCGAAAGCCTGAGACGCAACTGAGGCTGAGACAGATACGGAGAAGGGGAAGCGGATGATAGAAAATTTTGGTGTTTTATTAATTAGGTATAGATCTGTGGGAACTTCGATCAACGGTGTCGGCTTCAAATTTCATACTACAACACCAAACTACTGAACCCTCGAACTCCACTGGTTTTCACCGTTGGCAGGCAGCACCCTTTCGTTTCCACCATCGTGTCTTTCTCGGTCCACCTCGTGGGGAAGCACTAGAGCAAAGGCTCCACCATAGGCCTTGTGAAATAGACTTAGGCCTTGTTCGTTTTGGTCGGATTGAATTCCGGTCCGGATTACTTCTGGGCCCGGTTTGAGTGAATCCACCTGTGTCACTCAATCCGGTTGTTTCCATTCCAGACCTCATGAGGTGTGGAACAAATTCGGGTGTTTTGGTACATAAAATAGGCGGATTCAAACCCAAGCTAGTTCAATCCGTCCGGAACCATTTCTTAACCGAACGCATATTTTAGGATGAACCGGATTCAAAGCCAGGCTAAATCAATCCGCCCGGAATGGAGCCAATCCGACCAAAACGAACAGTGTATTGGCTGGTGGGTCGTAATTTCTCCTGTATGTCCCCAAGGTAGTACCACCGGAGCTTAGGCTGCCAGGATGGACACGCGGCCACGATCGGACTGATGTGGGAAAAATTCAAAGAGGCAACACTTTCTCCGATGTACAGGCTAGGAACCACCGTACTTTTTCATTGGTGTCTAGAACCATACTAGAATGCGACCTGGATGTGGGCATCCTTCGCCTTTGGGTTCCCCAGATGGTCGTACAAGCCTGGTGATGACTCGACAAGGGCCCATTTGGTGAGGAGGTTGTGATAGAGAATGACCCTTTGGCCCTTGTGATCGTGTGTGTTGTGCAACCGGGAATATTCTGGTACATCCACAGTAAGTGGGTAGTATATCAAGAAAATACATGTTCCAAGAATATAAACGTGTGTTTATTTCTTGGAAATTCAAATTTTTATGTAAATTATAAAACAAACAAAACATCATTACAATATCTTTAGTGATGTAATAAGTCATAACAAAAGTGGTAATATTTATTAAAAAAAGTTGAATAAGCGCTGTCAAACACGCTTTATATGAGTCAAAAATTGCAAATTGTGGAACGGAGGGAGACAAGAAAATACATGTCCAAGGGCTTGTTTAGATGGCTAAAATTTCTAACCTTTTTTCCACTTTCTGTCCATCACATCACATTAAATACACCAAAAGCCTATATTTGGAGTATTAAATGTAGGTAAAAAAAATAACTAATTACACAGTTTAGATGTACATTGCGATTTCTTTTGAGTCTAGTTACGCCATGGTAGGATAATATTTACCACTAACAAAACGAAACGTCTTCAGTATAAGATGTGATATTCGGTTAGTATAATTTTTAGCCATCTAAACAAGGCCCAAGAATCAATGTGCCTCGGTAATCACGTTGGAAAGGCGACCTTTGGACCCTTGGGCCTTCCGCAGTGGGAGCACCGCTCCCACCACTGCATGTAACGATGCCATACTTGGGAGCGATGAATCTATAGGATGCGCTGCCTGCTAACTAAACAAATGATAAAAATAAATTTGCTCAGGTCCTCTCCCCTGTGAACTAGTACTAGCCTCTGTCCTTTCTATGGCTGTGTTTAGTTGGTGGGAAAAAACACTGTTTTTAATTAAAAAGTAACCGCACGTTTCGTTTGTTTGTGGTAAATATTATCCTACCATGGCGTAGGCTCAAAAGAATCGCCTCGTCGTGTACATCAAAACTATGTAATTAATTTTTTTATTTACCTATATTTAGTGCTCCATGTAAAGAGCCAAAAAGATTTGATGTGATAGGTGAATAGTGACTTTTGGAGAGAGATGAGAAGGAACATACTATTTCTTTTCCATGCGTGGCCCGGTGCCTATTTTAGATCGTGGACCCCAGTTTTTTCTTTTGGAAGGCCTTAGCCTTCGGGCGTCCGACCCCTTCGTAAACAACCTGTTCGGGGTTTGACACCCAACAGATAGTATGTCAACGGTCATAATCGGTTATTGATGCATTCAGCTAAAATAATCAGCACTTCCGGTACTTCATACGTACGTGCAAGCTATATATATATATATATCGTAGAACAAGACACTGATATAGAGACTACACATGCATGTAGGTCATCACGTCTGTTCATCGACGTGCATGCTGCCTCACGACTAAGCGAGTGCGCAAAGGTGTCCTCATCTCGGTGACAAGCCCTGGCTTCTCTGACATGTCAACCGCCGGCGCCTCCTTCCCCAAACGACAACCGGCTTCCATTCCAAGTGCATGACCATATTCTCCATGAAAGACAGCAATACCTTCACCGAGACCGCTGCACCAGGGCACGCCCTCCGCCCAGCACCGAACGGTATCATCTTCATCGTCTCCGGCGAACCATCACCGGGGATCCCACGGATGGAAGACCCTTCTCCGCCTTCAAGGAACCGTTCCGGCCTGAACACGTCAGGGTCAGTCCACAGCCTGGCGTCGCGGCCAATCTCGGCCACGCCGTAGTTCACTATGGAGCCCTTTGGTATGACGTATGACGATCCGTGGAGTGAGACGTCCCTGTCCGTCGTGTGTGCCAACAGGTAGTGCGCTGGAGGGTGACGACGCAGGGCTTCCAGCACCACCGCCTCAGCGAATGACCTCGTCGATCTTCGGCTGCCGGCGGCGGCGCTCCTAGTCGTCCTAGCAGCAATAATGTCGTTCCACAGCTTATGTTGAATCTCCTGGTGGAGTACAAGCCGTGCCATGATCCATTCGAGCGCCGTGCTCGTCGTCTTGGCCGCGGCGTTCATGAACTCCCAGCACAGGCTCACCATCTCATGGTCTCCGAGCCTCAGCCTTAGAAGCGTGTCCACATAGCACTCATGTCGCGGTGGCACTGTGCCGCCGCCATCGTCGTCTTCGACTCCGACCATCTCCATCTTTTGCTGCTGCCGCCGCCGACGAGCACGAATGAGGGCCATGACCGTAGCATGGTGCCTCCTCTGCGCGTCGAACAGTTTCCACGACTTGGGCAAGTAGTGCGCAACCTGAAGCGCCATGCTGGGCATGAGGTGGAGCGCGTCGAGCTCGACGACGAGCGACAGGATCTCGGCGTGCAGGGCACGAAGACGCGTGAGCACATCGCCGCCATCGTCGTCATCGTCGGCAGCTATGGTCTGCTCGCCGAAGCACAGCGCGGCGAAGAGGCAGAACACGGCGCGCCGGAGAGTGACTGACGGGACGACCACGCCGTCCGCAGCCTCCCGCGCCGCGCGGTCGAGGTTCCGAAGGAGCCGATCGACGGACAGCCGCAGTGGTCCGGCGATGTCCGCCGCCGCAAGGTGTGAGCTGAGGTTGCGGCGGAGCACGGCCCATCGGGTCCCGTACGTGGCACTGTTGACGCCGTAGCCATTGACGCCGGAGGGCAGTGACGACGGTGGGCGATGCGCGAAGGTAGCGCCCATGCGGACGAGGGTGGAGTGCGCGGTCTCGTGGCTAGTGATGAAGATGGCGTCACCACGGGGCCGTGGGCATGGTGGAGGTGACGGAGCACCATAGATAGGGAGGCGACGGTTGGGGAGACACTCCAATGAAGCGGGAGACGATGGCGTGGACATCCGGGAGGCAGTGGGATTACACGGCGGCATTGCTGCTTGTTCTTGAGAGCTACGAGGAAGACAAGGAGAGTAAAAACAGCAACGAAGAGGACTGGCATTATGTCCAAAATTAGGAGAGGAGACACCGCGTGTGTCAAATCTAGAGGCTGATGATGTATGAGTCCGCACCTTTTAATTTATAGAGAAATTATTAGCAAAACGTGCACTATATTGGAGGCACGTACGTGTATGAGATTGAGCCTATTGCCTGCAGTCCCTCCTTATTTTGTTTTTGGAAAAATAACAAAAAATCATCTCTAATAGTTTGTCATATCACTTTCATATCTTTTACCAATTCCTAAATCATGGTTATCAGCGCGCATCCAGAAGTGGAAGGGCTTAAACATGCACAGAAACTGGGTTTCCATGTGAGAAAAACGCAAGAGAAAAAGATTTGGTGGAAGAGCTTAAACGTGTAAAAAACAAATTCAGGATTCCTCATGCTGAACCTCTTGGGATGAAAAATAGAAAAGTCTTAGAGATGATCTCTTTTTTTTCTTCCCCATACTAATTTGAAATTTGGCAAACAAAATATGAGAAACTCTGAGATGGGCACCAAAACATGGATACTCCCTCCATCGAGGAAAGAAGAATATGAGCAACTTGGTTGTCTCCTTCAGCGAGTAGTAAACTCATAGTTTTCCTTTTGTGCGCGTGAGCTTCATGCATATCTTGTAAACACGCTGTCGTGCGTTGTGCACTGTTGTAACAATCTTCTCTCTTGATACAGAAACACACAATCCTTTTGTGTGATTGAGAAAAAAATATCGATTTCCCATCTTTTGCCAGTTAAAGCATGGCTCAAGTTTGACCAAGTTTACAGTAAATAGTATTCCTAAATGTATATTACAAATATTTTTTTTATGAGAATATGTTATATAAATTCTGCACATCCTATTAATTATTTGTCAATCCTCTTACTGATATCCACACAAGGACATGATTATGTACCTTAGCTCTATCAATCCATCCTTTGCTTCCCCAGATCTAAAGAGCAGGACATGGAGGGAGGGAATTATGAGGCAGCAGATCGAGAAGGGAGCTTAGAGTGGTGGCTTGGGGTAGGGAGGTCTTACGGTCAGTGGCGAAGCCACCACTCTGGCAAGCCATGGCGGCCGCCAGAGCTGCCTTCGTTTTCTTTTTTTTTCTTTTTTTTTTTTTTGACCCTAGAGCTGCCTTCGTTCGATCGAGAGCAGTACAGATCGAGGATTCGAGAGAACCAGCGACGGGCGGCCGTGTACGTAGACGCCGGGACCAGGACTCCAACTGGGCTTTTATCTTATATCTTTATGCCTCTTGGGCCGTCCCAGTGGAGTGGACTAATGGAGATGGACAAACACAACATAATAGAAGACCAATCGACCACGACGCCCGAGCTGCCTGCGTGCGTTCGTTCGTATTCCAGTTCCAGCCTCCAGGAACTTCGCCGCCCCCGCTGCCCTCCCGGCCGGCGGCCTCCGTCGCGGCGACGTCCGTCACCAGGTCCAGAATTACACTATGGCGACAAATGGAGATCTATGTTTATTAGCATGTCTGCGTTTTTTACAAATCAGTAGTAATTAGTTCGCCATAGCTAAATTTTTATCCTGGCTTCGCCACTGCTTATGGTGGGGACGAAGGGGTGGCCTGGTTGCCGAGTGTAGGGGTGCCCTGAGCGGCCTTCTTGTTGGGCAGGCGGACGGCTGGGCAGTGGCGAGGGGGCCGCCGACCCGAACCGGTGGCCACGCACGAGAGGAGGAGGTGTGTGTGGTCGTCGGGGGGCGTGCGTGGGGAAATTGGGCGTGTCTTGCGGTCGGATATTGGGCGACGGAGATGAGGAAATTGGGCGCCTTGGGTGGGGAGTGGAGATGGAGATGAGGAAATTGGGCGGCGGCGGGAGTGGCGGATGGAGAAATTGGGCGGGAGAGAGTGCGGTGGAAATTTAGGGTTTAGGAATTGTTTATCTACGATTTGATTTTAGCTGGTAGGGAAAGACTCCACCTAAGCACTGACGTGGCTAACCAAAGGACCACCGCGCTCTCTCGTCTCGACAAAATCATGAATTTCCAAGGGAAATACCAGTTTCCCTAGAACTTGCAATAACCATAGGGAACTATGTAAACAGTAGGGAAACTTGCGTTTTCCAGTAGTGTTTTTATATAAATTCTGTCAAATTTAAATTCTTTGCCTTGAAAAATATGAATTGTATGTTTTTGTGGATAGAGGAAGTACATGACTCTTCAAGCCAAATGGAATCGATCATTGCCATGTGTATCTACTGTTGTTTTGCATGTTGTACCCATCCTTTTCAAACTAGGACACCTAAGTCGCCTAGAAATGGAAACATTGACAGTACGTAACCCGCCGCCGTCCCATGCCATTGCCGGCCATTCATCCATGCCCAAGCTACACGGTGGTGTATGTAGACCTTTGATTCCACACGAGCCACAAACATAGGATCCGTGGTTGCAAGGACTCGAGGACCAGAAGTAATTTCGTACGTGGCGTATCTTTTAACAACGAATTAAAGAGGCGGATGCGCCTCATATGGACAGATGACCACCACCGCACGTTGTTGCTCTCCGACGACGACGAAAGGCTGGTACTCCACCGGCCGTCCGTGGTCCCTCCTCAGGCCTAAAAACGTCGTACTTCACCGCTCGCAATCCTCTGACACAAACTCACTTGACCTTCTTTTATATTGCCGATGTGTGTCTCAATACTCAAACACCTGCACATCACAAAATAGGAGATATGTTGTGCATATACATGTGCATCGGGTCGGCCCGTGCGGGCACGGCCTGGTAGGGCACGGGCCTGGTCGGCCCACGGGCCATCGGGCCGTGCTGAACAGTCCTCCGTGCCGAGGGGTCGACCTAGGCATGGCCCATGGGCCGATTTTCGTGCCCGCCGCCCGAAAAGCACGCCCAACAGTGTTTTTTTTGTTGGTGGGCTGTGGTCCGGTGGGCTGTGGTCCGGTGGGCTTTTGGCTTGGTGGGCTGTTTTTTTTTTTTGAGGAGATAGCTCATGGGCTAGTGGTCTGGTGGTTTTTTTTTCTACTTTTTGATTAAATAGCTTTTTTTTTTTTTTTTAATTACACAAGTACAACGTAGACGCTCACAACACGCACGCACACTCACCCCTATGAACACACGTACGCAAAACCCTACCCCTATGAGCACCTCCGAAGGAATGGGAAGCCGGGCGGATCTGGAGATTCTCGAAGTCACCATAGGCGCCTCGTCGTCGACGGAACGTCGCTACCACTTAATGCATAACGCCCGGTAAATCCCGGGGAAAATCCCAAGAAAGGTGCGAGCACCGAGATTTGAACTCTTGGTGGGTAGCGTCCCCACCGGACCGTCCCTACCATTGGACTACAAGCTAATTCGCTTTTGATTAAATAGTCTGCTGTTTTTCTTTTTTTGGAGGAGACAACCTTGGACCGGGCCGTGCGGGCCGGCCCGCGCGCCTTGGGTCGGCCCGGCACGCCCACACCGGGCACCGGGCGGCCTAGAGCCCGTTTTTGGGCCGGGCCGGGCCGTGCGGGCCAAAAACGCGTTCCGTCTTGGCCACCGTGCCCCGTGCTTTCTGCACAAGTTTAGTTGTGCACAACTCCATACACTCACACATGGGTTAATCTCACAACTCTAATGTCACGATCGCCTTCCGAGGGGGCGGGTGATAAGGTCGGCGGCGGCCTTGGCGGCGGTGTTGGAGGTGGTGGTGCGTGGCGCGCGTGGGCGGCGTGGGCAACGGCTGTGGCGTTGATGGCGGCGGGCGCGTCCGCGCGGGGGAAGGAGGGAGAGAGACCGAGAGCTGAAAGCTTAGGGTTTTTACACCTTGATTATTTTCGATTGATTCAACTGATTACAAGTCCCTTAAATTTATAGTCCGGGAAGACTTGCATCTAAAGAAATATTTGATTTCCTATTTTATTCCTATTTTATTTTTCTAAATATCTATTACTTAATTGTGAAGCGAGATGACGACGACGATAGCGGCGGCGGCGGCCAGGCTGCTGGCGTGCGCGGCCTGCCCTTTGGGCCTGTGCCGGCGTGGCCCATCTAGGACATCTAAACCAAAGCTTGATCATCTCTTGACAATCACTCATTAATTGCTAATATACATGGGCACATATTCACCACGTATATAGCCTAATCATGACTCACCATGCGACTACTTGAGGTATTGATAACAGATTTGGAATCCGCACCCTTGTTCAGAAGACGTTCCCCACCAAACATGAGAGTTCCAAGTACAACCAACTGATATAAACTCTGCCCAATGATATTTCGCCACATGACTTTTGTAATGAAACTCTCTCCACGCCCAACAGGCGGCCTCTTCATCATGTCATCGTTTGGAGGCTCTGTTGCTAGAGCTAAAGCTCCTAATGTATCCATGATCATATTGACCCACAGCAATTGCACCGCCGTGAGTGGAGCACTTCCTGTGGCATAACATAACAATCAAAATATTGTTAGTCCACTACCAGATATCAAGAATCACTAACTGAACAATCATGGCATCTCAAAAAAAAAAAAAAAAAAAAAAAAATTTATAGATAATGGCCGCACCTGTAATACAGGCTGCGACAAAGTTGATGACCACAGCAACAATATTGACAGTCAACTGGAACTGCACAAACTTCTGAATGTTTATGTAAACCGCACGACCCCACCTTGCGACGTTTATTATAGTTGTAAAATTATCATCAAGCACTATCACATCAGCACTCTCCTTGGCTACCTGCAAATATGTAAGTTTATACTGTAATCTTTCAAGGGACACACAGAATTGCTTAAGGCCAAAGTCCTTCCAAGCGAGGAGTTCTAAACTTCTAATGTCAACAGCCCAGTATTACAGGTGCGGCTTTACAAGGAAAATTGCCGATGATTGTGTGGGCGGGTCAGGCGATGACGGGCAAGGTGTCCATACTTTTAATCCCGGTCGTGAATGAGTAATGAGAGAGAAGACTGAAAAACAATATGTGACGTTCATTTGTCTTAATTTGAATGAGGGGGCAAGTTGGTGCATTAATTAGTAGGGTAGACTTAGAATGAAACTCGTATTGATTGATTGAATAAGTAATGAATTCCAATTTTCAGACGCTCGTCGATTTTGGTAAAGGGATGATTGAATGTCTTAGCGAAATTATTATATATCGCTAAATATTTATTTTTAAATAGTTTCATATCATGAAAATATAGATATCGCACTCAATCTAGTTATACTACCTTATTACTCACCATGAATATTGCTTTTACATATAGTGTTGTCAAATGTAAAATTCAAATGCATGAGCTGCTTAAATTTTACTCTGAAATAATCACTCTGTCCTAGAATAACCACTTTCATTTCCTAAGAAATAACTTTGAATAAAAATATATTAAAAATAATATTTATGTTACATAATTAGTATCATCGAAAAGATCTTTTAAATCTAGTTTTTTAACAAATGTATTTGGAGATATAAATATCGCGCATGTTTTTTTTTTTTTATAAATCAAGTCAAATTTGTGATATGAAAACCAAAAACGATAGTTAATTTTGGACGGAGGAAGTTTTTTTTTTTTTTTGAGAATTACACGATTACAACGTAGACGCTCACAACATGCACGCACACTCACCCCCTATGAACACACGTCGACGCAAAACCCTACCCCTATGAGCACCTTCGAAGGACGGAACACCCGACAAATCGAGATTCCCGAAGTCACCATTGGCGCCTGGTCGTCGACGGGGCGCCGCTACCATTTAATGCATAACGCCGGTTAATCCCGAGAAAATCCAAGGAAAAGGTGCGAGCACCCGGATTTGAACCCTGGTCGGTAGCGCGTCAAGCGGACCGTCCCTACCATTGGACTACAAGCCAATTAGGCTTTTGGATGGAGGAAGTAATTCATAATATTCTTTTGAATACAAAATTCACGGCTAACGGGCTATGGGCTCTAGTTTCGTTGTCAAATTTCTCCACTAGTACCGTCGGTTAAGTTTCTGTCATTCAAGTACATGAGCCGCTACGTTTACGAGAAAAAAAATAAGCATCACGCGATCAAACCGTCACAAACCGTTGATCCGGCGTGACACGTGGCTAACTGCGCCGGGCGCTTGAGGGGGCGGTGGTGGCGGCGGCCAGCGGTGATGGTGATGGTGGCGGCGGGGCGGTGGCCTTGAGGGCGGCGGCGGCGTGGCAAGAGGGGTAGGGGCGCGGTGGTGGGGCGGTAGAGGCGGAGAGAGAAGGGAAATAATTTCTTTATTGCTTGTTACCCCGAAAAGATTACGAGATCCCTTACTTTTATAGCCCTAGTGGGACTTGTAACGCAAGCAATCTCTCTAAAAGGTTTCCTTATAGATTGGAATACCTTTTTACAAGCAATCCTATTTATTTTCATAATAAAGGTCTTCCTTATAGATGGAATATCCCCTTGCACACCAAAAAGCCTAAGATAATCCTAATCAATTTCCTTCTTTATTCTCTAATTAATTGCCGAAGAATCAGCGGAAAGGAGGGAGGAGGCGGCGGCGCGCTTTTGCCGGGCGGCCGCCCAGCTTGCCCCCCCCCCGGGCCTCATGGGCCTGTCCTTTCAGGCCCTATTTCTGGGTCATGACATCTCCCCCCCTCCCTTCTCCCGCCCGCCACGTCCTCACGCTGGATGAATGTCCATTCGGTCACACTTGGGGAAAGGTGCATGCGCACTGGCATGATGAGTTCAACTGCGGAATCAACTTGCCATGCACCGGGTTCCCGAGGATCATGTTCTCCCGGGTTCGGGCGTGGTGCGAATTCAAAGAGATAGTGGAGGTTCCCGATGTAGCCATGGTAGATGTACGGTGAACGGCGCGCCCCTCGCCGTGGACGCGCCCGTCGGGCGAAGCCGCGAGCAAGAGTTCCCGCGGAACTCCCGCCTCAAGGTGTTGGTGCACCATGTCGCGAGGTGGGCTCTCCAGAACAGGAAGCCGTTGGGCTGGGCGTTGATGAAAAGCGCGTAAGGCGCCAAATAGTGATGTCACGACGCAGTAGGAGGTGTAGCGGCCAAATTCAACATCGCATCAGCACATGAAGGAGCCGGCGTCGAACATGGACGGAAATAATCGATGTGTACCCCCGCTCCGCGTCGTGATGTGGACGTTGTCGATGGTGAGGAAGAGGCGATCCATGCCGTCCGGTGAAGACGACCCGAAGCCGGGCCGACGCGGTGGCGCCGCCGATACCGCCCAACAGATGGCGGTTACGCCGGCTGAAGTTGGCGGAGTCGTGTAGGCGCCCGGGCGAGGAAGTTCGCCCGCGAACTCCCCAAGCCGGGGCCTCCGGCAGGTTCGGTAGTAGCGGTGAGGAAGTCGGAAGGTAGAAGCGGCCGCCGAAAGAGGAGAAGGCCGCCCTCCACCATCCGGGCGGAGCGGCAAAGACCCGTAGTGACGTCGAGGGCGATCCGTCGCGTCTGCTAGTCCTCCGTGAAGTCACCGTCGTAGCCGGCACGAAGACCCCGCTAAGTGTCAAACAGAGGGTCCAAGGCGCTTGCATGCCTTGAACATTTCCCCACTGGAGGGGACGCTCCGATCGCCGCGAAGATGCCCGACTTGAGCGTGCCAGTCCCGGGGGCGCCCTCGTGGGTGTGGAGGAGGCGCCAATGTGAACGCGTGGTGGCGTGTCCGTCCGTGGTAGTAGTGTAGCTCATTGGTGGAGAAGTCCCATGTCACTTACCCAGGCTTGCCAGCCAAGGCATGCCAAGGATGACGCGCCGATGTCGCTGCTCC
>JADLZK010010422.1:0-80864 GCA_015847255.1 Hyparrhenia diplandra | reverse complement strand
TGAAAGGTCCTAATGGCTAGAGGGGGGTGCAACAACACTAAACACCCTGATTAGTAAAATAAGGAGGCTGGTTAAAATGAGCGGTGCTACAATCTATCTATGCAAGCCACAAGCCAAAGGTGATATTTCTAATATCTCTAAGTCCACACAAATGCTAGGTCGCTATATTACTCCTAGGTGAACAAGCGATTCTAACTAGTTTACCAACTAGGAGCTAACAATTCTAGCAAGATAAGCAACTAAAACAACCTAGGCAAAACTACACAAGTATATCAAGTAAATGCTAGAGAGGGTGATCGATGTACCGACGATGAAGTGTAGAGGTGGAAGCCAATCACCGTGATCAATATGAAATCTCCAACGAGCAAGCACACACAATTGACACGATGATTTTTACCGAGGTTCACGTGCTTGCCGATGCTAAGTCCTCGTTGTGGCGACACACTCACTTGGCGTGTGCTAAGCAATGGCGGTGCCAAAACCCCTATGGGCGCTCAAGCAAACGATCACAAGAGAGGGTCCAACAAGCCCACGAGCAATCCACTAGTGCTCCTTTTCGTCTTCTCCAGCGGGGGTAAGGAACGACCCCCTCACAATCACCACCGGTGTGGCCTCAAAGAAGCTCCACTTGAGCTCAACACCGCCTCTTACTCCAAGCCGCTAGGGAACCAGGGCAATTCCAAGAGAAACAAGAATCCTGGGCTTCTCCAAGGATGAAGTGCTTCTAAATGCAACCGATGCAAGCAATGCACTTCTATCTCTCTCAATCTCACCAAGAATCCGAATTAGTGATGAGGAGATGAGTGGAGAGGAGTCTCACAAGCTCACTAGCAAGTTAGAGTGTTCAAATGTGCAAGAGAGGTCCCAAAGAACCGACCAACCAAGTATATATATGGCTCCTCTCTCGAAATGGAGCCAGTTATCTAAAAATTTGCTCTCTCGCAAGATCGCCGGACCTTGAGGAACCACTGGCGGGTCCGGTCCCAGGTCCGTCGGTGCTTCCGGCCGCTGAGACAAGCGATGGGCCCACACGGTGGCGCTCTTCCTCCGTCGCGTCCGGCCGACGCGATCTGGTCACCACCGGAAGCGTCCGGTCGGGTGTGTCCGCCAAAACGCGGCTCGCAGAGCTCTCTACGGGACGCACCGGCCGGAGCCACCGGCTGGTGCGTCCGGTCGAGGCCGGCCCAGCGTCGCTCACCAAAATGTTGCATCTTCTTCTTTTTTGCTCTTTGCTTCAAACTTGTTTCGCCTCTTGCCATGTATTGCCAACACGCCCAAGATGATCACGCTTATCACCAATGTTAGCACGCCGAGATGTTAGGCAAGATCGAAGTTAGTGCTCTCATGTCCTAAATGCAATATGCAAGTCGATATGGACCTAGAAGCACTTCATGTAAGGATTGTCGCGCATCCCCCTCTTGATAGTCGGCTATCTATCCTATAATGTGATCACACGCTCTATCGCGGTCTTGATCACTAAAAGAAAAACCCTATCAAATATACCTTTGTCTTGATCTCCCTAGTTCCTCTCAAGCCGATCACCGAAGCTTGACAATCCATCATGTACATCATCATCGTCCATGTTCATGATCATCATGCTCCTGTCATCCACCTAATCCTTTCTCAAATCATCCACTTAGAGCAAAGGATTAGTCCACAAGTGTCGCCATCAATTTCCAAAACCAAACATGAGATTTCGGAGGAGTGGAGACAGGGGACGGAGACGGGAGGAATCAATTTTGCGTTTCCCGGCGATCGTGCCGTGATCAGTAGTCGGAGGATTGGGGGAGTTTTCCTATCCCGAGCCATTCCAATCCTACGAATTTCCTACGGTGATCCAAATGAGCCAAAGGGGGCCTTAAACGTGGTGATCGGATCAACAAGAAACCCGTTAGCATTCAAGACACGCAGACGACCCGCTAAGAAACGAAGATCGGGTATTATAAATGCGGCGGATCCGGTTCTATAAACAAGGTAGAATCCATTAACGATGGGAACGGTAATTCCGTTAGTGAACAAGAAAAACCCGTTAGCGATACCCGTGTCGGTGTATTACGATGGCGGATCGGGTTTTTATGAACAAGAAAACCCGTTAGTGAACAGTATAGTCCGGCGGTACCGCTAACGCGCTTTTAGATAAACGTGCACGGACGAAAGTGAAACTCTATTTTCCATGCAACCTAAAAATTCCAAAAAAAAAAAATCCTAAATAAACTACTTACACTCCAAACTCTACCAAAGCTCTTACATTCCTATTTAATTAATCTAATTTTAATAATTAATTTCTAAGTTATAATCCCCATAATAAATCCCTACTAACTCCAAATTGCATATTAGTCTCCAAGTTTTTCTAAAAAAATCCCTAAATAAACTACGTACACCTCGGACTCTACCAAAGCTCTTACATTCCCCGTTTAATTAATCTAATTTCAATAATTAATTTCTATGTTATAATCCCCATAATAAATCCCTACTAACTCCAAATTGTATATTAGTCTCCAAGTTTTTACCCCATCCTCCAACACATTACTAAGTTATAATCCCCATAATAAATCCGTACTAACTCTAAATTGCATATTAGCCTCCAAGTTTTTAAACACAACCAAATATTATGTTTCCATAATAATTAACTCAAGTCGTTGCATATCCTATACATTATCAACCTCCTCCCCGCTAACTCAAGTCGCTTTATATCCTATACATTATCAACCTTCTCCTCAGCTTGAAGTGCGGGTTACATATGCTAGTATCCCTTTAAACGTGGTGATCGGGTGAACAAGAAACCCCGTTAGGATCTAAGACACAAATTACTTTATCGGACTACAATACACCGGATAAGCAACAAGAACATGTTCGTATGAACAAGAATAATGGATCGTGTTATATATACAGTAAAATCCGATAAGAAAACAGTAATCGGTGTTGTATAAAACAGTAATGGATCGGGTCTATAAAACGTAAAAATCCATTAGTGATATCAACAAGAAATCTGTTAACTATAACGAAGACGGGGTACACTTTCGGTTGTGGATCGGGTTCTACAAACAAGAAAATCCGTTAGTGAACAGTACAGCTCATTAGTGACATGAACAGTCCATCACCCGATAACGTACACGGACGAGTAAAACTCTATTTTCCATGAACCAAAAAACTCCCAACAAAAAATCCTAAATAAACTACGTATACCCGGACTCTACCAAAGCTCTTACATTCCGTTTAATTAATCTAATTTTAATAACTAATTCCTAAGTTATAATCCCCATAATAAATCCCTACCACTCCAAATTGCATATTAGTATCCATATTTTTACCCCATCCTCCAACACAAAAACAATTTTTCCCCACTTGCCGTTAAACATTTTTTCAGTATTGCCTCCATCAAAATAAAAAAGAAAATGCAAATGTCACTTCCCCAACAAACAATTCTACGCCGTAAAAAAAAAAACCACAAATAAATAGTGATACTAATTACTATAGACTTTGCCAAACTTTAGTCAAATCAACCACCACGATTTCCATAATTTCATCCTCCGTTAAACATTTTTATTACTCTACAATACATTATATTTTTCCCCAAACAAAAAAAAAAGGTTTCACACATAAATGCTAATTAGTATAAACTTTACCAAACTTTAGTCGTCAACCCAAGCACGATTTCCATAGTTCCATTTCTTAAACAAATGTAATAACAATTCACTTACTATCCCAAATTTAGCTCCTCGCTTGCTACCCGTGCGAAAGCATGGGGGCACATGCTAGTTTCTGAAAGGAAGGTCGGTGAGAGAATTCAATAGCCTGCATTTCTGGGAAAAAATTACTTGAATGCGCGTTGCCATCTGCAGATTTATTTGAAGGGGACAGCCTGATAGCGAATTGTGGTCACGCAGCACATGCATTTCTATCTACACTACGTGCAAAATCAATGCAAACATCACAGATTATATATATATATATATATATATATATATATATATATATATATATATATATATATATATAATAAATTGATTTGCATGCACTTTATGGACAGATATTAAGATCTCCCAAGATTAGGCTCGTAGTTTAAACAAAAGCTTCCCGAATGACCTTGTAAAGTGCCGGTTTATTATATACTAATAACACTGTAAGTACCAGGTAATAAAAAAGTCGTGTAGTGGTTGAAAGAATCATGCTGTAATATAATGGTAGTATTGTATGAACTTTTTACTATCAGTACTGTACAGGTACTACTGTGACTGTGGCATGTAGTTTCTAGAAGAACGGACGCAGGAATACGGTGTGACAGAGTTGTGGTCAATGTCATTGTGTGTTCATTGACTAAACCGGCAGGTGCTTTGGGTGATATGTCATTCAGATATATCAGCCTGTTCTGCAGGTGCGTTTGGCATCGCACACAACCTGTTTTCAGGGCACTACAAAAGCACACTAGCCCTGCAAGCAAGCGGCAGCCACGGTACTAGACGTAGAGAGAGGGCCACACAGCACAGCTCGGGAGGAGAGAGAGGGGAGATCGGGGACGATGGGAGGGTGCTTCTCCAGGGACATGCGGGGCGACACGGACGCCGTCGGCGGCAGGAGCGCGGCGGTGGTGTCGGACGGGCCGAACAACAGTCTGCCGAACAACGCCGCGGTCCAGACGCGCGTGCCCGGCCAGCTCTCCACGACCCACGAGGTAAACCTTGCACCCGCTCATTCGGAATGCGTGTGCTTTTGCAACTGGGGTTTTGGTTTTGGCCTGGTTTCGTTGCTTTTCTTTGCTATACAGTTTCCAACCGAGGTTCATCAGATCAGGATTTTTTAGGCGGGCATGCCGTTCCATGTTTCCTTTTTCCAACTGAATTTGGGATTCAGGCCTCTTGTCCGATCTGTGCTCATGATTTTTGTTTTTCATTTTTAGCCGTTCCTTGTATATATAGTTGCATAGCAAATGCCCTGCTCTTCTCTTTTTTTTCCACTCTTTAAACTCCCTTGTCCAGGTCTGTCCTCCTCATCTCGTCGCCTGTCAATTCTTTTTTAAAAAAAAATGTCAATTTGTTCTGTTACTAAAATCTGATGAATGTTCCAGCCCAGTTTTAGCCCGGCCGTCTACTCTGATGTTGCAGTCCAGGATCTATCTGGGCTCTCTTCTCTTTGGGCCTCAATTTTCTCAAAAGTCTGTTTTTAGCACCTTCGTTTTCTAGCCCAACAATAACTCGTTTGTAGCTCTGTACTAGCTGTGATGATTTCTTCTTTGTTTTACAAAAGAAAAGGTCAAACCCCTTTAGTTTGGCGCAGCTATATATGTGTTTAGTTTTTGCTTTTTTCTTAACCATGGATGTTGGATAGCTACAAGCCTCTACAACACATGATCGTCAGTTCATCAACCCAGTTTTCCAAAGGGTGTGCACATGTGTGGGTGCCTGTATGCGGAGTGTGTGCATTTATAGTATGTTTCCAAAAACAACATGTCAAAAACATGGGAAAAATAATAGCATGAATTAATACTATATTTATCTAATACTTTTTAGATGAAAATATATTTATCTGATATTGTACACATACATGTTATTAAGTATTTGTATTTTTATATATACTCCACCAAAGTCAAAGAAAAATTTTACTTATTAAAAGAGAGGTTGAAATATCGTTTCTAATGGAGTTGGTTCATGTAATGTATCTATTGCATGCTTTCTATCTTATCTTATATGTTATATTTTTCAGCAAGAGAACTCGTATTCTCATCAAGTAGTAGTAATTAAAAGGTTTGACTCTTTATTTGTTTGACCAGGAAAAATTCCACGTTGTAGTCATCTCAGAGCTGAAGGCTACGTTCGATGTCATAGATGGTACTACTACTACACTACATAACTTATTATGTTATTACTGTTTTGAAGGTGCTAAAAATAAATCGCAATGGTTAAGGGTCTATTTACATCTACTATCAGGGTTAAATAATTAGTATCTACTAAAAATTTGATCGAGGTGTACCAAATAGGTTGGATGAAAAAAAATCTATGCATCTAGCTAGGCGTTATATATTAGCCTTTTATTAACTTGGTAACGTGAAATATATGTACTCCCTTTTGTTCTAAAATGATGTAATTCTAGAGAAATGCTACATTAAAGTATGTCAAGTTTGACTAAATCGATATATAAACAAATACTTATATTTATCGAACTAAATAGGTATCAATAGATTCATAAACATATTATACCTATTTTTGGTCATACGCCTAGAATTATTTTCTTTTGGGGATGGAGATAGTATATATACACTAGGTAGCCAATGAACCAAACATGCACCGACCAATAATAGGTAGCCAGCAAATTGTTAGATACAGCACAATATCGTTAGCCAATAATCCCAATAGGCCCTCAGGCTAATTATTGTTAGTTGCAAGTAAAGAATAACTTATGTCGCTCTCATTTGTCTATGCATACTATACATTGAGAATAGATTAGTTATTTGCCAAATGTCGCTTTCATTCTAATTTCTAAGAGGATTCTATTTATGATGTTGGTATAATCTCTTTCTCCAAATTAAGGGGCTGTTTGCTTGGTGCCCTCCTAGCTAGGTAAGCTGCCTGCTAGGCAGCCATCGTGTCCACAAACGCCAAGTTGCCTGTGGCACAAAGCAAACAGGATCTAAATTTTCATCAAAAAAAAAAAAAACAAAAACAGGACCTAAATTGATCTGTCAATGCATCCCTTACCTTTTTGTTCAACTTTGTTTTATTTTTTCTGTCAGGCCAAATAGCACAGCAAACTGATGGTGGAGCTCATAATTCACCCACAAGATATGAGATAGATCTTGAGGCAAACCGTATTTGTGGGGTATTTCTTGGGTGCCTGCCCAGGTCCTTACTTGACTTTACTGTTAAGCATACCAAGTGCATCGGCTCGCTGGTTTGCAACTTTTGCAAGGTGTGTTATGATATCTTGTTCATTTTATCCACCATTTTATCGACAGTTTCCTAGCCCATATATGAGTAGTTTATTATTATTATTATTATTATTATTATTATTATTATTATTATTATTTTTTGCAATTGCGACTATATATATGAGCTAGATCTTTAGCTTATTATACTGTACTATATATATATTTTCAGGTTGTCATGGCTCACTGCACACCAGCCGACCAGGCCGAGGAGCTGCAGGATCGTTGCAAAAAATACTCCGAGAAAGCCCTTGGGTTCGAGACCTCCACAATTATCGCGTCGTGCTTTGCTGCTCCTGTAGTATGGTCCACTGGAAGCATCACGATCTTAATCGTCGCCGCGGCAGGCTTACTCGTGGCCATCTCGATTGAACTCTTCTCCCTGAAGAAGAAGAAGAACACAAAGTCGTTGGGCCGTGGGTTGGTCTATTTGTCGTCGTCCCTTCTGATCTTGACCACGTTCCTCATGTTCATCTCCTTCGACAAGCGCTATGCCTATGGCATCCTCTCCGTTCCGCTGCTAATCGTCACCGGCCTCTTCCAGCACAAACTGTTGCCTGGAGTGCATGGTAATGAAGAAGCTACTCAAGAGGAGCTTGACAATATCTTCGATCTCTGGGCTATTATTCTCAACTTTGGCGGCTTTGTTACCTTGATTTTCACCTTCAACATGCAAGCCAAATACTCATCTGTCAGCGTCACGGGATTCCTTTTCATGTTCACCATCGTTCTCGCCCTCTTTGAGATAATGGTCGCTACGGCGAGACCTGCAGCGCTCGCTCGTCTTGCAACCTATCTGCAGTACCTGCTCATCTTCCTGTTTCTTTGCACGCTTTTGTCCATCTTGGTCACGGTTGCCATGTCGTTGGTTTAGAGTGGTTACTTTGGGTTGAGAAGCGGTTTCGTCTGTTTCTCTCCGGTAATAAAAAATTTGGGAGGGAGTGGCTTTATCAAGTTGCTACCTAATTGGGTCGTCGTTGTGCTTTGGTCACCTGATCGAATAGTGGTTCGAAATGTGTTGAGTTTTTATTGGGTCGTTGTACTAAAGTTGTGCTGGATTTTCCTCAAAAAAAAAAAAAAAAAAAAAAAAAAAAAAAAAAGACTTGTGCTGGATAGATGGAATGTACCATGTCTAGTTGTGTTGTTTATGTGCAGGACCTTTGTTCACATATTTGCATAAGTATTTTAATTCTTTGCTTTTGCTTACGTAATCTACTTTTTTGTGCTTGGCATCCCACTATATCCTATATACCTATATAGATGGAGGCAAGTGTTGGAATTTAAATGGGCTTGGCCCAATAACAAATTCGGAAATTCCTAGAGAGATCTCAAAGGCCCATTCTATATTTGGTAATCTTGGCCTTCAAGTTGTAGAGTCCCGAACCGACTCGAGTAGAGAGTCCTAAACCGATCGTGATCGCGACACGATGTTCGGGATATATAAGCAACCTACCGCCACGCCAAATAATAGAGAATAAGATAGATCTAATATCTCTCTTGGTTTAGAGAGGAGTCCCTTGAATGGACAACCTCTCAACTCCGGAGAATTGAGATAGAGTTTTAAGCCTCTTCTTGTTGTTCTTGCAATGTAGCTACTCGGCCCGATTGCTTGCGTGCACTAGCGGCCGGGTGAGCAGTCTCTCGGAACCGTCGTCTTTGCGATCTGCGGCGGGAGAAGGCGAATAAGGTTTTTGGGGAAGCGCTCTTGCGCGGCCGCTCCCCTATCTTCATCACGGCTCGTCTTCCGGGAAGGACACGCGGAGGACCCTCAGCGCCCGTCTTCATCGGCGGCTTCTTCGACTTCCTCGGCGGCGGCCGCCCGATCTACGACGGCGGCAAATACCTGGAGGACCTCGGCGTCGCTTTAAAGCGAATAAACGGCGACCGCCGATCGGCGACAGGCGACTGGAGGATCTCGGCGTCGCTTTGAGGAACCTCTTCATTACGTTGTCCTCAACGTCGGCCCGGTATTCTTGAGATCCAATCTATCTCGGTGTGCTAGTTGGATTTACACATGTTGCTATGATCATGCTACGTGATATCATGATCTGTCCCGCTAGTATATGCGATATACTTGATCTATCATGCTAGTAATTTAAACATGTTTAATCTAGTTCATCTATTTGTCATGATTTATATTTTGGAATTAATCTGAAATTGCCTAATATCCCAACAATCCAAAACCTTATTATAGGCTTTTTCTTGATTTAACTATGGCTGTTTTTCAGCGACGTCTTTGAGACTAGAAAAGTTTTCTAGTGCACATATAAAGAGGTGGCGAGTTAAGGCCATGCTCGGCTAGAGGCTAAGATGTTACGGGTTCTTGTTGGATCGCCTCGGGGAAATATCTCTAGAGAAAAGAGAAGATTCCGGGGGAGACAACACTATCTTTAGAAGAACATAATAAGTCGATGAATCATATTTGTGGCACAATAAATGATAGTTCAAGTGTTTGGCATTCTCGTTTATGTCATGTGAACTTTGGTTTGATGTCACATTTATCTAGCTTGAAGTTAATTCCGATTTCACTATTGCCAAAGGTTCTAAGTGCCATAGTTGTGTGCAATCTAAGCAACCTCGAAAAGCCTCACAAGGCAAATGAGGAGAGACACTTCACTTGGCACCTCTAGAGCTCATACATTCCGATCTATGCGAGATGAATGGTGTGTTGACTAAAGGTGTAAAGAGATATTTCATGACATTGATTGATGATGCTTCTAGATATTGCTATATTTACTTGCTTTGAAAACTAAAGATGAGGCATTAGACTACTTTAAAATCTTTAAGGCTGAAGTTGAAAATCAACTAGAGAGAAAGATTAAACGCGTCTAAGGTCGGATCGTGGTGGTGAATATTTTCCTATAATATTTGATGAGTTTTGTGCGAACATGGTATTATTCACGAGAGGACGCCTCCTATTCGCCCGAATCCAATGGAATTGCCGAGAGGAAAAACCGCACGCCGACCGACTTGGTTAACGCTATGTTAGACTCTCTGCCGGTTTATCTAAGGCATGGTGGGGGAAGCTATATTGACTTGCAAGTCATGTCCCGAATAGAGTTCCAAAAGCGAAATAAAGAGACAACGCCATATGAGATGTGGGTTGGTAGGAAACCATCACTTTCATACTTGCGCACGTGGGGATGCTTGGCGAAAGTCAATATTCCAATTAATAAGAAGCGTAAGCTTGGACCAAAAGACGGTAGATTGTATCTTTCTTGGATATGCTCACAACAAACATTGCCTATCGATTTTTAGTAGTAAGATCACGAAGTTTTACGATATGCTTGTAGATACTATCTTTGAATCTCGTGATGCTACATTTTTTGAGAATATATTTCCTTTGAAAGATATGCGTAGCAATGTTAGATTTTCTCTTGAATTAGCTCCCCGATGATACTATACCTATCGAATACCCTGTTGAGTCATTTGAACAACCACTTGAGAAGGATGACAATGAAGTTCCTATGAGAAACAAGAGACAAAGGATTGCAAAATCTTTTGGTGATGATTTCATTGTGTACCTTGTGGATGATACTCTCACCTCTATCTCAGAGGCATATGCATCCCCAGATGTAGATGATTAGAAAGAAGCTGTTCATAGTGAGATGGACACGATTCTTTCTAATGGAACTTGGGAGCTATCTGATCTACCATTTGGTTGTAAACCAATTGGATGTAAGTGGGTGTTCAAGAAGAAGCTTAGACCTGATGGTACTATTGACAAGTACAAGGCTCGGCTTGTGGCAAAGGGTTATACTTAAAAAAGGAAGGCGAGGATTTCTTTGATACTTACTCACCTGTTGCTAGAATGACCACTATTCGAATACTACTATCCTTGGCTGCCTCATATGGTCTGCATCAATGGATGTATAGACAGCTTTTCTATATGGAGAGTTGGATGAGGAGATTTACATGGATCAGTCTGATGGATTTATAGTAAAAGGTGAAGAGCAAAAGGTGAGCAAGCTATTGAAATCTTTGTATGGTTTGAAACAAGCACCTAAACAATGGCATGAGAAGTTTGACACTACATTAACTAGTGCCGGTTATGTTGTCAATAAAGCTGATAGGTGTGTGTATTATCGACATGGTGGGGGCGATTTTGTTATATTATGTTTGTATGTTGATCTTTGGTTCCAACATTGATGTGATCAATGAAGTCAAGTCTTTCTTGTCTAAGAGTTTTGACATGAAAGATCTAGGAGAGGCTGATGTAATTCTAAACATCAAGCTAATTAAGGAAGAGAGTGGGATTACATTGTCGCAATCTCACTATGTTGAGAAGCTTTTGAACCATTTTGGCTTTATGGACTATAAGCCTTCTCCAACACCTTATGATCCTAGTGTGACATTGAGCAAAAATAAGAGAATTGCTAGAGATCAATTGAGATACTCTCAGATAATTGGTTCACTCATGTATTTAGCTAGCGCAACTAGACCAGATATCTCTTTTGCTGTGAGCAAATTGAGTAGGTATATGTCCAACCCGGGTGATGATCATTGGCATGTACTAGAGAGGGTCTTGTGCTATCTTAGAGGTACAATGAGTTATGGCATACACTATTCGGGCACCCAAATTGCTAGAGGGGATATAGTGATGCTTAACCGGATTTCGATATTGATCAAATCTACGCTACTAGTGGGTATGTATTTACTCTTGGAGGTGGCGCGGTGTCATGGAGGTCTTGTAAAATCGGACTATTTTGACTAGATCAACCATGGAAGCGAACTTCTTTGCTTTGGATCACGACATCTGCGGAGGCGTAGTGGGCTCGCGTGAGCTCTTGTCGACTTGCCGGGGTGGTAGAGAAACCCGATCACCGGCTATCCTTATGAACTGTGATAATCAAACATTGATCACTAAAGTGAATAGTGCTAAGGATAATGCGAAGTCAACAAGACACGTTAAAAGACGTTTGAAGCCCGTCGAGAAACCGAGAAACTCCGGAGTAATAACCGTATCTTATATACGCAGACGCACAAAAAACCTCAGCGAGATCCCTTTACTAAAGGGCTATCACGTAATGTGATAGAAATTGCATCGAGGAGATGGGTATGAGACCCATATGAGTTTACAATGGTAGTAACCCAACCTTTTTTGATCGGAGATCCCGTGACTAAGGATCCGGAAGAACAAGCTATTGGTAAACCGAGGAGAGTATATTTATAACCCTCTCTAAGTGAGGATGCAATAACTCTCAAATGCGTTGAGGCACTTGTATGGCGAGGTTGGCTAATGCCTTAATATGTTCTATTGGCTTTGACAAGCGAAGATGCGATCCTCTGAGCATTCTTGAAAGAACATACCTATATGAGTTAGACCGTTAAACGTCGCGGTCCTATGAGATTTGGGTGGTCTCTAGTAAGCTCATGAAGAGACCGGGGAGTATGACGTATATGCTCCACCCACGGGGGTAAGGCTAACCGGGGACCAAGTACTACTAATCGGCTTTAAGTAAAGCATGTTCACACAAAACTTGCAATTCAAGGCGTAGTCCATTGTTCAAGTTGTGAATAAGTGTAGCAAAGGATCGGTACTAGTGTGGCTTTAAGTAAAGCTTGTTCGCACAAAACTTGCAATTCAAGGCGTAGTCCATTGTTCAAGTTGTGAATAAGTGAAGCTTAAGGACCTAGGCGAAGTTCAACTTTACGGTCTCTGTAGAAATACTAGGTATATTAAACGGCGGCAAAGAAGAATTGGCAAAACTCTAAATGGGTATTTGAGATCCGGTGGGGGATTGTTGGAATTTAAATGGGCTTGGCCCAATAACAAATTCGAAATTCCTAGAGAGATCTCAAAGGCCCATTCTATATTTGGTAATCTTGGCCTTCAAGTTGTAGAGTCCTGAACCGAGGCTTCGGAGTAGAGAGTCCTAAACCGATCGTGATCGCGACACGATGTTCGGGATATATAAGCAACCTACCGGCCACGCCAAATAATAGAGAATAAGATAGATCTAATATCTCTCTTGGTTTAGAGAGAGAGTCCCTTGAATGGACAACCTCTCAACTCCGAAGAATTGAGATAGAGTTTTCGCCTCTTCTTGTTGTTGCGCTAATTGTAGCTACTCGGCCGATTGCTTGCGTGCACTAGCGGCCGGGTGGCGGTCTCTCGAGGCAACCGTGCGTCTTTGCGATCTGCGGCGGGAGAAGGCGAATAAGGTTTTTTGGGAAGCGCTCTTGTACGCCGCTCCCTATCTTCATCACGGCTCCGTCTTAGGGAAGGACACGCGGAGGACCGTCCGCGCCGTCTTCATCGACGGCTTCTTCGACTTCCTCGGCGGCGGAAAATCTCTACGGCAGCGGCAAATGACTGAGGAGGACCTCGGCGTCGCTTTAAGGCGAATAAGCGGCGGCCGCCGATCGACGGGCGGCGACAAATGACTGGAGGATCTCGGCGTCGCTTTCGAAACCTCTTCATTACGTTGTCCTCAACGTCGGCCAGGTATTCTTGAGATCCAATCTATCTGGTGTGCTAGTTGGATTTACACATGTTGCTATGATCATGCTACGTGATATCATGATACTGTCACTGCTAGTATATGCGATATCTTGATCTATCATGCTAGTAATTTAAACATGTTTAATCTAGTTCATCTATTTGTCATGATTTATATTTTGGAATTAATCTGGAAATTGCCTAATATCCCAACAGCAAGTAGAAGTCTTTAACTGTTGTAAAGCTTGAACCACGGCGCATCACGTCATCGACATCTCACAGCCCTTAGATCTGGACTCTTAATTGTGATCTAACCATTGAATCTCAACCCCTCATATGCTCTGCTTCTCACACACGTAGCTCTCCCTACTTGACCCTTGAGGGTCGATTTCCATTGATTAGCATAATCTGTGTCACGATGAGGGTTGGGGGGAAGAGGATGAGGATGCGCGTTATTAGCTCGGGACGGAAAGGTGTTGGAGAAGAGGGGCCGGTGGAGGAATAGGAGAGAGATCGATGCGGAGGGCGGCCAGGTCGTACAACACCACCAGGAACACGTACGGGTCAGCCTGGGCATTGGTATTACCGAACCGATCGGTTCGGTACCGGTTCCCTCGGTAAATTCAGTTCCCAAAAATAGGTACCGATCGATTCCTTCAAAAAATCGGTACCGAGGAATTTCGGTTTCGGTACTTTTCGGTTCGGTTCCGGTATTTACCGAAAAGTACCGAACTAATCAAAGAGACATGTAATTTTATGTTCAAAAGCTAATTTTAACATGATTTAAGTAGACAATTATGGTGTCAAATACATACATATAAAAGTCTACAAGACTACAAGAGTAGAATACCACAAATACATAATATAATAGTCTACATTAGTACAATTAATAATATAACAACACTCACACTCAACACATTTTGGTAAATTCGATACCAGTTCGGTACTTCCGGTTTTACCGAGGTACAGAACTGAATATAGCTCGGTAAATTCGGTTCCTCGAGAAGTAGGAACCGAACATGAAACCGATTTTTTTTTCGGTTTCGATAAATTTGGTTCGGTTCTCGGTTTTCGGTATTTTGTGCCCAGAGTGACGTACGGGGGGCTGTTTTATCAGCGTCCCTTTTGTCCTGTAATCGGAGAAGCAAACTTAATAGTTCATCTGACAGAAACGTAAATTATACTAGAATTATGCCCGTTTGTTGCACGACAGCACAAATTTTAAACCACACTTGGCAGCGGATTTAGAGATGAGTACAACGCATACACTTGGGTGGAACCGTTGCAGGTGCGGGCGGCAGGAGAACCAGCAAAGCCAACGGTGGGTTGACCAGCGCGGCGCTGGTCCTCGTCTTGTTGTTGATGCAGACCATCAGTGAAGAGTCGGTTGATGCGAGAACTGTCAGCTCGACACGGTGGCGGCGCGCACGTGGTTCTCCAACTCTCCCTCTCAACTTCTCTATGGAAGTATCAACTAGCTCCATATTTAAGTCTAACACTCTCTTAATGAGTGTACCATTCGGTACTAATTCACTCCCACTTAACACTAATTGTGAGCTGAGTTTCCTTAATTAATTCCTAGATACTTAATGGGCCAAGCCCAAATTAACCCAACATGCTCTGTACAAGAATTGCGCTGAAGGGCGTGATCGATTTCGGAGGACGTGATCGAGCAGGAGTCTTGGTTCTACGTGTGAACGATCCGGAACGAGCGGGGTGAGAGAGCATCGGCTCGAGTGGGTCGAGTAAGGTGGGGCGACAACGGCGATCATGCTATGTATTTTCTAGTTGTAGATAGCAATTGTTCCCGTGCGTTGCAGTTGAGATTCAGAGGAGCAGATTTTTTTTTTTTTTTTTTTTTTGCACCACTAGCTTTTTACCTATAAAATTACTACATATGGTTTTTTTAGAAACAATTATCACATATAGATTGGAATTAGTTAGATAGTGAACGTCATCATTTAGCGCAACTACTAGTCCTACATGCGTGATGGCCTAGTAGACAATCAATGGCATGATTTTGCATGCGGCCTCCAGTGCGATGTGTGGGAGGCGTGGTAGTTTTCTTTTTCAACTGGAGCACTACACCTGGCTGATGTTTCCTTTATCCGATATGATTTTTTCCCGGTTAAATTTCCTTTTTTTTTTGAGACCGTTAAAATTCCTTTTTAATGTTGGGGAGCACGGCTTCGTACGCAGGCGACGGTGACGAAGCTACCAACGGGGGCTTCACTTCACTTGTGAAGCTGTTTTTTTTTTTTTTTGGTTTAGGTTCAGCACCATGGACATCTCTATGAGTGGAGTTAGAGCCGTTTTGGTAAGTTGCCAAGGCAAACTCCTTTCTTAAAATATATGCTCTCACGAGAATGTCACGTAGGATAAGGTGAAGCTATCATTTTTTGCTCCTTCCCACCTTAAATAAACCTCTATAAGAGCACGATTTTAGGGGCTTTCTTAGTGAAGCCGTTTTATTTTACGTTGTTTGACACAAAATGGCTCCTAAAGCTCGTGGAGAAGCTGTGTCAAACAGGACTTGACTGATTAATTAGATACAAATGGAGAGAAACGTTGAAACATCTCTTTGTTCTAATATGCTATTTTTATATACGAAATTCATATATATGGCGTTTGTAGTTTACTTTACATCATCCATAATCCAAGTGATAGGAAAACATGACTAGTTCGTGCAACAATTTTTTTCCCAAAAGATTTTAATGCAGTCAACTATGAGACCTATCCACTCATGTAACAACAGTCAAGATGACACATGCCCAATACGGGCCGCCACCCAGACGGAGCTAATGGGGCAGCGAGGGCCCGAGGAGGCACGACAGACGGGGCGTGTTAGGGGCCGCCCTGGTAGGATCGGATGTGTCCGCCGACCAGGCGTGGACCATCTTCCGCAGCCCATGTCGCGTTCCTCCCTTCGGCCCAGCATATCAGCATGTAGCCCAGGTCGCGTTCAAGCACAGGTCTGCAGCTCCCGCGCGCTTTCGGACCAGCGGCTTCCGCGGCACATGTGGGTTCCTCCCTTCGGACCAGCAGCCTAGTAGCCCGGTTCGCGTTCAGAAAAAAGGCGCAAAAAAATGGGGCTTGTACAGGAATAGAACCAACCAAACACCTATGGTTCGTGAGAGTAGTGACCCACCACCACAACACTCAACTGTTTTGATATAGTTATCGAATATAGCACCTGAAATGTAAAAGTTGTACATAATAAAAGAAAGTAAAATAAATATGTAAAAAGGAAGAATAAAATAGAAATATATAATAATCAAAATTCATCATGTATATACTACGTACAAAGCATCACATGTTTTATCATCGGAAACAAAAATCAATAAATGAAAAATAATAAACTAGAGTAAAATACACATGTTTAATCAACTGATACGCTAGAACATCATATCTATATATTAATAAAGAGAGAAAAATTTCCGCCAAAAATTTTCTTCCACCTTTTTCCTTTCACTTTTTTTCACCTTTCGTTTTTCTTTTAGCCTCTCCCCGCCTCCCTTCGTATCTAAACCGGACTACAATCAGGGTACAACACTACAACTCACGTAACGAGACCAGGGGTACAACTCACGTAACGATCATGTAACCAAAATCGACTCCAAATCGTTGCCAACTGTGTCGAGGCGTAAGTATATCTATACCTATACCTATACCTACTAATAAAGAGAGAAAATTTACGCCAATCTGCCCTCTTTTCCGTCTGCCTCTTCTGTCTGCCATCCATCGTACATATACACGCGTGCCGCTCCGAGTTCGTAACCAAATCGATCTGTTACCATAAAGTATTGCTAACGCACTCGATCTGCGCCCATGACACCGGACAACAGCACCATCGAGGCCGAGCTCCAAGCCCGTGGCCGGCTTTAGCAATGCCGGACGAGCAGCGCCTTGGGCTTCGATGGATGTGGATATACGGGTCACGGCAAAAAAATAAAAATAAATAATAAGTACTTGGGCTACGACTATTTGGGCCATATCGTAATAGGCCAATTGGACTAAAAAATAGAAAGGATACAAAGAGTGTAATGATTTTTTCCCTAAAGTATAAAGAGTGTAATGATTTTTAAAGGATTTTAAAATTAATATTAAAAAGTTACACAAACGTAAATAAAATATAAAAATATGGAAACAGAAAAATAAAATCTATGCCTACTAATAAAGAGAAAAAGCTAATTCATTATTATTCTGAATAATAAACAAAAAAGAAAGAAAATAAATCAAATAATAATATGGGACGGACGGCTCCTCCCTCTCTAGCGCCCGGCCGACCCATCATTGTGGATGAAAACGGATCGGATATGAACAGATATTGTCGGGTTAAGTGCCCGAAAACGGATTCGATACGAACAGATATCCCTTGAATACGAATCGATTTACACCGACACCGGCAGCCGTCGAGCACACCTTTGCGGCTAGGTGAGACCGACACCGAGCCAGCTGCCGAGCACCCCGTGGGTTGCCTACCCGAGGCCTCGCAATCGAGGCCACACTATAGTTTCCGCCCATGTATAATAAAAATACATGCAAGAACGTCATACAATATATCATGGCATATACTTCAAAATAAAACAAGGGCCCTTGAAGTTTGAATTACGAATCACCTGTTTTGAAGACAAATCAGCATCGAAATCGAAATCAAGGCCATCTCATGATGTAGATCGAGACCAACACCGGAGCTGCTGTCGAGCACCGCCGTGGCTAGCTGCACGAGGCCTCGTGAGTCGAGGCCACACACCCGCTGCAACGCACGGACACTTTTTTGCTAGTGTATACTAAAAGAACATCTATGTATACATCTCAGAACATCATATGGATACCAAGTGAATATCACATATACACTAAGAGAACGTCCTTGTATACATCACAGAACATCACATGTATCCTAAGAAAGCATCTCTGTATAAAGTAAATAAAGGAGAGAACATCGCAAGAAATGCGCCAGAACATCGCAAGAAACACGCTAGAACATCGCACAAACACATTAGGAGACCGGCTATTTTCAACCGCGTAAATAGTCGGATTTTACAGAACATCGCACAAACACATTAGGAGACCGGCTATTTTCAACCACGTAAATAGCCGATTTAATGTAACATCGCAAGAAACACTACGTAACATCGCAAGAAACACACTAGAACATCGCACAAACACACTAGGTGACCGGCTATTTTCAACCACGTAAATAGCCGGATTTATGTAACATCACAAGAAACATTACGTAACATCGCAAGAAACATGTTACAACATCGCACAAACACACTAGGTGACCGGCTATTTTCAACCTTAGAAATAGCCGGATTTAACAAAACATCGCAAGAAACACTCGAAACGTTAGAACATTGCATGAAATACAACAGAACATCGCACATATAATAAACGAGCATCCCCAAATACATTGTGGAACATCGCATGTATACTAAAGAACATCCCAAATACACGGTAGAACATCGCATGTATACTAAAACTAACATCTCCAAATACACTATAGAACATCACATGTATACTAACCGAACATCCCCGGATGCATCATAGAACATCACATATTTACTAAAAAAGGACAATTGAAGAAATAAAAAAACTAAAAAAAGAAATATAAAAAAACAATAAAGAAAAAGGGGAAAAAAAAAAATATAAAAAAAATAAATAAAAAATAAAAAATATATAATATGAGACAACAATGAAAAATGAAAAGAGAGAAAAAGAAAAAGAAAAATAAAAAAAATAAAAACAACCCAAGAAAGAAAATAAAAAGAGAAGAATAAAACAATCCGAAAAAGAAAATAAAAGAACATTCATGTATACATCTTAGAATGTTGTCAAAAAAAAAAAAAAAAAAAAAAAAGAAAAAGAATGAAAGAAAAATAGAAAAAAAAATAATAGACAACAAAAAAAGAATGAAAGAGAGAACAAAAAGGAAATAAAATAAATAAAAGAGAGAAGAAACTAGAGTGGAAGAAAGAATAAATAAGGAATTAAAAATAAAATAGAAAGAAAAAAAAAACGTAGAGTGGAAGAAAGAATAAATAAGGAACTAAAAATAAAACAGAAAGAAAAAATGAAGCGCTCGTACTTACCTTTTTTGCAAACTATCGTACTTGCCTGTTCAACCACGGTAACGCCGTTGTGGGCTGTGGGCCGCACGCCACTACACCAGACTGGGGAGAATTGAATGAACCTCGATGTGGGCCGCACACAAGACTTTGGATTTGAATACGTAGGCTTTCATGGTCCACTGCACAGCAGCCGATGGTGGGATCGAGGAGCAGCAGAAGCGTTGCTGCGAATACTCAAAGAGAGCCCTCGTGTTCGAAGGCTGCACATTGGCCGCGTACATTGGCTACTCGACGACCTTAACCATCGCCATGGCAACCTTAATCCTTGCCATGATTATCGACGTCATCTCGTTGAAGACTAGGCCAAAGTGGGGTCGCCCGTTGGTGTACCTGTCGTCGATCCTTCAGACGCTGATGACATTCCTTTCATTCATGTCGTTGGACAAGGCCTACGGCTATGCCATCCTCTCCGTGCTTTTGCTGGTTTCCATTGTCACCGGCATATCCCTCTTTCGACACAAGCAGTTGCCCGCAGTGCATGACGAAGCTACTCAAGATCATCTGGACAGCATCTTCGACTTTTCGGCTCTCTTCCTCAGCTTGGGAGGTTTCGTCACCCCCATTTTGACAATCATCATCGTCAAGCACGTCAAACACTCACAGGTCAGCGCCATAGGAGTTCTGTTCATGTCAACCCTCGTTGTTGGCATCTGGGTGATGATGGTCACAACGGTCAGAGCCGTGGCGCTCACTCGTCTTGCAAGCTATCTCGGCAACCTACAGGCTGCCCTGCTTGTTGCCACGTTTATGGCCACCTTCATCACTTTTATCACGGGAGCCTAGCTAGACATAAACAATGATCTAATCAACCCCTATCTTCTGTGGTGCTCATAGGAGTAGATTTATGTATGTATGTTCATATGAGTGAATGTGCGTTCATATGTGGACGTCTACATTGTACTGTGTAATATCAAAATTAAATAAATAAATAAATAAGTACATGGATTCTTTTTCTCAAGGATTGCATGCATATATACAGCTGTTCAATATATAAAATTAGCACAGCGAGTCACACAATAATCATATGAAAAATCTAGCTATGCGCTGGTCTTGGTGCTCCGGTGATACATTGTGTGTAACAATAAATAGTGGCGCCCTTGAAGACGATGTATATGGATGCTAATCAAGTTTGACATGCCTCTCTTCCTGCGCGTATTTTGGAATATGGATTGGACTTGGATTAGTAGTGTTCGATGAACTTCTTGCTGTTTATAGCTGCAACTGAAGAAGTTGGTTGTTAAGATACACCTGCTTTCAAGATAGAGTAAAACATACATGCCTGAATATTGCAAATTAAGGTGCAATTATTTGAGCCAAATGCAAGGAACCAAAAACAGGCGTTACACATATTAACATACAAAAAATGCCTTGGGCGAAGACAGAAAAAAAGTACCAACAACATAAATGTCTTGTTGAGGTCTTTTTGTACTGAAGTTATTATCTAAACCTGGTTGTGTGCTCGTGCTCTTTGTGTTCTGGAACTCGTGTGGAGGTGTTAAGAGTTTATTTTGTCCTAAATTTGTTAGGCTGCTGTTTTCTGTAAGCTGGTAACCCCAGCAAACTCATGAAACCCGTTAAGCTTTCTATAAAGCCGATCAATGCCTTTGATCTAAAAAACAACCAGCCAAGGAATATTGTTAGATACAGAGAGATGATTGGATCAATGATCTTTGGCAAACGCCTCTTCCAATGTCTTCAGCCAATTCACGTACTGGCTGCGCTCCTTCTCAAGCAAGTGTTGGAGAATTGAGGTTGCCAGTTTGGAGTTGACGCCTCTTGCCACCAGACATTCTCGCAAAGCAGCCTGTAGCCGAGGATCCAAATCTCTGTGCAAAGAAAGGCAAACACTGTCACTGGGTGCAAATGTGTGAGATCTAGAAAACAAACTTCCTAAGCTTGCTGCTGATTTTAGTAGACGGAAACAGTGGCTACAGTAGTGTTGATGTTCTGGATAACTTGTACTGATTATTCCTCCTTGGTGAACCAACATGGTAATACGTAGGAGATTTTAATTGTCCCTTTTATTGAACCAACAGTGATGTCCAAATTCTAATTGTGCTCTACAAAAGATAACATATACAGAATCCATATTTAATAACTTTCAGTTCAGAGCAAGGAAAACAATAGCAGCATTACACTAGTAGAGTGTTAAAGGATACCACCCTAAAAATCCTTAATTGACAATGGCTACTTTTCTGCATGACAATTTTTTCATCAAGTGTAACTCTTTTCCTCACTGGCTCGCTATATTCTTCTTCCCATTATCAAAGGGCTATAATATAGACCAACTATCAAACTTTCATTGTCATACAACAAATTTGGTAGCAAATGACCATCTCGAGCCCAGTTTAACATTAAATGCTGCAAAGTGTAGTTTCATGCTGGATGGCTTCAAACAGTTGAAAGAAATTTGGCCCAAATAATCCAAGATGTGATAAAGTATCGAAATGCATAGAATAAACAGGTCAATAAGATTCCTTACATCCAGAATCACTTCCCTTTTTATTACTTTATTATTATAAATTACTTTATGTACTGAAAACAAAATCTTTACTAAGCCCATTTTGATAATCTAGTTAAAGATAATGAACATCACAATGAAGATCATGAGAATCCAAATTAGAATAAACGTAGCATAGGAACCGAGGGTAACTTGATGTAACTACTTTGATCCAAGATCAGGGGACGCTTAGTTGCATTGCCAGGCTATCCAGTCTTTTTGTGCATGCCCTTGACCTAAAGTTTTTCAACTAGCATGATTTTCAACAAAGACGTCTCTCACAACATGAACTTCAAACAATACAGGAGCATATGGTTCTACAGTTCTACTAAATCATATGCAGTACTGATAAAACAAACGACATTGGAAACTTACTTCCCAGATGCGTAACAAGGCAACAACTGAATTCAATGGAAATTTCAATGCAAGCAGGACTTTCAGGAGTGAAGGAGAATACAAGTTTGTGATTACTGGCATGGTACGTTGGTCCTTGCCTACTTAACCATATTTTGTGGACCATCCTTAGCTAACTTCGAGAATTCTTTCTAGACAGTAGGCACAAAACCGTTTTTCAAAAAAACAATGGTAGTTGACAGAATATAAAGCTACAATTCTGACTAGATGTACACATGGCTTTCAACACTTTGGAAAATAAACACCTCAATATCTAATTACCAAGAAGAAATACTTGGATCAATACCAAATATTACAGAGGTCAATAACTATTCTTCACATACTAGTGATGCAATCCTGGATATAATGGAACCTACATTCAACAAGTCTCTTTAGGTTTCATATGTTGAAGACAACTAAGATCTAATGAAATGCTACCAAATTGAAAGGAGCCCATGCACATTATTAGGCAATAACAATAGTTACAACAGTTAGATGAAATGTCTTCAAAGTACAGCAGATATTTGTGATTGAAGTCCCAAGATGTTAGCTCAAGTCTTGACATTCAATGCAATACTATTTACAGTTTGAATCCTGCAATGATTAATTTAATTATCCATAAATTTTAACATGAAAATGCCAGTCGTCTTTGCAAAAGAGAGAGACAATGCTGGTCATAATCATACAGCATACGTGTGGGGAAAAAAGATGCTCAGTTTACAGATTTTTCTTGAAGGAAACCCAGCTTTATCAGTCAAGTTCTTGTGCTTTACATGTGCAGCAAAGCCAGCACAAATTCTTGTGGATGCATTGTGCAAATAAAACAACAACAACAACAACAACATCCAGAGAACTATTTTATAAAAGAAAAAAAAACAAGCAAGAAGAGAATAAGAGCAGAACCTGAACATGGGCCCATCATACTCGTCTTCTCCAGCGGCGCCCGGGGAGAAGAGTGGTACCGGACAGAGTGAATAGCATAGTCAGCATCGCCCGCGCTCCTCCTCCTCCCCAACCCAAGACGCCGCGGCGGTCGAAGTGCGGGACGGGCGTCGCGCCAGGCCTACCGACGAAGACCTTCATGAGCGCGGCTCTAGGCAGCGGGTCGTCGTCAACGCATCGCAGCGGGGCGAGCAGCAGCCCGACACGAGGACATCCTCGGACCCGGCCCGGCGGCGCAGGAGCACGTCCTGCGCCCCTGGGCGTCCGACACGGTGTCGGCCGCCGGACGCGTCCCTGCGAATGGGGTCGGGCTAAAGGTGTGAGCTTTGCAATGGATTGGATCGGGGTTGCGGGGATTGTGGGAGGATGAGGATGCGGCGTTACGCACCTCGGAACGGAGAGAAGGGGGAGTGGAGGGGCCGGAGGAGGAGGAGGAGAGCTCGTGGGCGAGCTCGGCGCGGAGGGCAGCCAGGACACCGCCGTCGGTCGCGGCGCCGGGCGGAGGGCGGCGGAGGTTCTCAGCCGCCGCAGAACATGGCGCACAGCGCGGCGGGGACGGCCGGGATGCAGAATTGCAGATGAGGAGGCCCCAATAAACAAAGCAAATTCTTTTTTTCCGACACGCAGATTACACAGAATTTTTTTAAAAAAAAACTACAGTTTTTAAATTGAAGTACAGAGCTCCTGCATTAGTTTCACTAAATAAATAAATGGACTTTATTACCCTATATACGGCCAAGGCCATCTTCTTTGACAACACCATGTTTGACCTGCTTATTATTAGATGACAACAATAAAGTCATGAGATAATTATTCCCCTGGATTGAACTGGACAAGTGATTGCTCTAAAACTTAGAAGTTGTTCGGCTGATTTTGGCTGATCGAATAGTATTCTGTCAGAGAAAATAAACCGAAATAAGATAAGTCAAGATAAGCGAACTGGGCCTTAGAATTTTAAACGTTGTGAGATGAGAGCTAAATAATGATGAGACCAGCTATATTACAAGCACCTCTGTTGCAAAAAAAAAAAAAAAAAAAAAAAAACATTGCGCACCAACGCCAGCGTGTGGTTGATCATATATCTCCTGCTGCAGTAGTAGCTTTGCCACAGCGTGTGGTTGACATGCACGTACTCACTTGAGCATGCTGTTTTGCAGCGGTAGCATCACAAAGTCCAGGGGCTCTTGTTGCTTCAGCTGAACCAAGCAACAAAGAAACATGGCAAAGCTGAGAAGGTTATGTACAAGTGAGAAGCTGGACAAACTGAAAAGAAAAAACAATGAGAGACTCGATTAGTACATGGCCAGTATCTCATGTGCAAGAAATGAACGTGCACCCCACCAGAGAGAAGGAATTTACGATGATGAGATAGCAGCAGGGAAGATGGAGGTCTCTTCCTGACTAAACCATGCATCTCTGCCGATAGAATTCATCTCTTCTTCAAGATGCATGTGGTAAGAGAAGTGACAAGTTATCCTCAGGTACATCAATTGCTGCAAACGGAAAGTACAATACGCGGTAACTCGATGTACGTCTACCAGTAGGGACTCGTATATATTGCAGACACCCAAGAGATGAGAGACACCTTGTGGGACGTTACATATGGATACCATATTATTCTCTCTGGCGACACTAGTGTGAAATAGCTGATAGATTTTTATCAAGAAAAGTAGTTGCGTCAAGAAGGCCACCACACCCCTGCTACAGACGCCCGCAACACCCCCTGTTGCAGACCAAGGTCTTCGACCGCTCGTTAATTCGGGTTTCCTCTCAGGAGCACGAAGATAGTGGCACAGCCGCTTGCCAATATCCTCCTGGTCGCCAGGCGTGGGGAGGCCCTCGTCATATAACGGCTTCAACGGCTTGAGGGGAAAAGCACATGAGCGCCACCGCTGATCCATGGATCCGAGCCAGTGCACGCAATCTAGGTTGTCTAATCCATGAGTAATCCACTTAGGAAGAAAGGTACGAGAGTGGCGCATCATGCAATATCCTAACTTCTAGGAACGCGCGAAAGCGCGGATGTAAAAACCTTTCTTAAATACAAAGATGTGCATCTCTTTTGCGTATTCGAGGAAAAAAAAACAAAAAGTAGTCGCATGGTGAGTCATGATTGGGCTATATACGTGGTGAATATGTGCCCATGTGTATCAGCAATTAATGAGTGATTGTCAAGAGATGATCAAGCTTTGGTTTAGAGTTGTGAGATTAACCCATGTGTGAGTGTATGGAGTTGTGCACAACATGTCTCCTATTTTGTGATGTGCAGGTGTTGAGCGTGCAGGTGTTTGAGTATTGAGACACACACATCGGCAAATATAAAAGAAGGTCAAGTGAGTTTGTGTGAAAGGATTGCGAGCGGTGAAGTACGACGTTTTTAGGCCTGAGGAGGGACCACGGACGGGCGGTGGAGTACCAGCCCTTCGTCGTCGGAGAGCAACAACGTGCGGTGGTGGTCATCAGCTGTCCATATGAGGCGCATCCATCCGCCTCTCTAATTTGTTGCTAAAAGATACGCCACGTACGAAATTACTTCTGGTCCTAGAGTCCTTGCAACCACGGATCCTATGTTTGTGGCTCGTGTGGAATCAAAGGTCTACATACACCGCCGTGTACGTAGCTTGGGCATGGATGAATGGCCGGCAATGGCATGGGACGGCGGCGAGTTAATAATGCCACTCCTCTTCGTTGCTGTTTTTACTCTCCTTGTCTTGCTCGTAGCTCTCAAGAAGAAGCAGCAATGCCGCCGTGGAATCCCACTGCCTCCGGGATGTCCACGCCATCGTCTCCCGCTTCATTGGAGTGTCTCCCCAACCGTCGCCTCCCTATCTATGGTGCTCCGTCACCTCCACCATGCCCACGGCCCCGTGGTGACGCTTTGGGCCGGCAGCAAGCCGGCCATCTTCATCACTAGCCACGAGACCGCGCACTCCACCCTCGTCCGCATGGGCGCTACCTTCGCGCATCGCCCACCGTCGACGTCACTGCCCTCCGGCGTCAATGGCTACGGCGTCAACAGTGCCACGTACGGGACCCGATGGGCCGTGCTCCGCCGCAACCTCAGCTCACACCTTGCGGCGGCGGACATGGCCGGACCACTGCGGCTGTCCGTCGATCGGCTCCTTCGGAACCTCGACCGCGCGGCGCGGGAGGCTGCGGACGGCGTGGTCGTCCCGTCAGACACTCTCCGGCACGCCGTGTTCTGCCTCTTCGCCGCGCTGTGTTTCGGCGACCAGGCCATATCTGACGACGACGATGATGATGGCGCTGTGCTCACGCGTCTTGGTGGCCTGCACGCCGAGATCCTGTCGCTGGTCGTCGAGCTCGACGCGCTCCACCTCATGCCCAGCATGGCGCTTCAGGTTGCGCACTACTTGCCCAAGTCGTGGAAACTGTTGGATGCGCAGAGGAGGCACCATGCTACGGTCATGGCGCTCATTCGTGCTCGTCGGCGGTGGCGGCAGCAGCAAAAGATGGAGATGGTCGGAGTCGAAGACGACGACGATGGCGGCGACACAGTGCCACCACGACATGAGTGCTATGTGGACACGCTTCTAAGGCTGAGGCTCGGAGACCATGAGATGGTGAGTCTGTGCTGGGAGTTCATGAACGCCGCGACCAAGACGACGAGCACGGCGCTCGAATGGATCATGGCACGGCTTGTACTCCACCAGGATATTCAACATAAGCTCTGGAACGACATTATTGCTGCTAGGACGACTGCTAGGAGCGACGCCGCCGGCGGCAGCCGAAGATCGACGAGGTCATTCGCTGATCAAGGCGGTGGTGCTGGAAGCCCTGCGTCGTCACCCTCCAGCGCACTACCTGTTGGCACACACGTCGGACAAGGACGTCTCACTCCACGGATCGTCGTACGTCATACCAAAGGGCTCCATAGTGAACTACGGCGTGGCCGAGATTGGCCGCGACGCCAAGCTGTGGACTGACCCTGACGTGTTCAGGCCGGAACGGTTCCTTGAAGGTGGAGAAGGGTCTTCCATCCGTGGGATCCCCGGTGTGGTCGTCAGCGGCGGTTCGCCGGAGACGATGAAGATGATACCGTTCGGTGCTGGGCGGAGGGCGTGCCCTGGTGCAGCGGTCTCGGTGAAGGTATTGCTGTCGTTCATGGAGAATATGGTCATGCACTTGGAATGGAAGCCGGTTGTCGGTTGTGCTTGTGGGTGGAAGGAGGCGCCGGCGGTTGACATGTCAGAGAAGCCAGGGCTTGTCACCGAGATGAGGACACCTTTGCGCACTCGCTTAGTCGTGAGGCAGCATGCACGTCGATGAACAGACGTGATGACCTACATGCATATATGTGTAGTCTCTATATCAGTGTCTTGTTCTACGATATATATATATATAGCTTGCACGTACGTATGAAGTACCGGAAGTGCTGATTATTTTAGCTGAATGCATGACAACGTCAATAAACCCCGAACAGGTTGTTTACGAAGGGGTCGGACGCCCGAAGGCTAAGGCCTTCAAAAAGAAAAAACTGGGGTCCACGATCTAAAAATAGGCACCAGCTGCTGCGGGAGCGAGGTTGGGGAGCCACGAGATTGAAACATTAAAATTGACAAATTGCAACATCTTGAAAACGACATATGCAACAGCGTAAATTAACTACTGCAACATCCATGAAAATGTTGCACCATTTCAAAAATGACAATTGCAACATTGAAAAAAACTTGTTGCAACAAGAGAAATTGATTGTTGTAACATCCCGAAAACACATATTGCAACAAGAACAAACACGGGAACATATGCAACATTATATTGGGATGAAGAGGTTGAAACAATATGAAATATATTAGCGCAACAACATAGAAAGACACTCTGGTGGAGCACGGGGAGCTGCGGGATGGAGGGAGGAGGAGGGAACACCGGCGGGGTCGCGACGATGCAGCCTCCCTCGTCCCTAGGACGACGCCGTCTCCCTCGTCCCCATGACGACGCCGGGAAAACAAGGAAGGGGCGCAGACGGCGAGCGACCGCGGCGAGCAAGCGCCGCGCGACGGGGATGAGCGAGCAGAGGTGGAGTTGCCTCTGTTACAGCACTGGTGGGGTGGGCCGCGCTGTGAGCTCGCCGGCGCGAGGGCGCACTTCCCCATCCCCACGATGACGTCGGGGCAGACGGCCCGCGAGCGCCCGGGGACGAGCGAGCAGCAGGAGGTGGAGGTGTGCGACGAGCACCAGCAGCACCAACGTCGGCAACGGAGAGGGAGCAGTGGCGCGCACGACCGGCCAGCGTGCGAGCGGCGCGCTCGGCGGTGGCGGCGATGTGCTCATCCGTTGAGAAGCAGGGGAACGGATAAGGATGTTTTTCTTTTTATTGATAAATCACGGACAGAGGGGGTCGCGTGGGCCGTGGCGTCCTATTATTTCCACGGGCGTGGGACGTCTCAGAGACAGCGTTACCGAAAGGGATAGTACATAGAAAGGACAGAGGCTAGTACTAGTTCACCGGGGAGAGGACCTGAGCAAATTTACTTTATCATTTGTTTAGTTAGCAGGCAGCGCATATATATACTCCCTCCGTCACTTATTAGATGTCGTTATGGGGTGCGTCTTGGAAACTTTCTCAACTTTGGTAGGTTTGTAGAAAATACGTGCAACATTTATATTTTTAAATAAATTTGTTAAAAAACTAGACTTAAAAGATCTTTCCGATGATACTAATTACTTAGCGATAAATATTTATATATTTTGAAAAAATAATCACGGTTTGAAAACGCGGATTTTTTTAGGAAGCGAGAATGACATCTATTTAGGGACAGAGGGAGTATGTAACTCCATATATCCGCGCTACCACAGCGATTGTATCACTGTTCACGTACGGTTCGTCCAACCCATATCCTCCACGTCTTCTACTCCAACGGTACCAGCAGCTCCTCTCGCTGCTGCCACCCGGCCCCGTTTCCTATGGATCGGAATGCACACCGTCCGCGCTGTGCCGGGAGTTCGTGCGTGTGCAGGCCCCCTTGTGGTTCATGGGCCCAGCCCCAGTCTCGGTAGTTGCATGTTCCGCATCGCACGACCTCGAGCATGCCTCTTTACCCTCTCTCATGACTCGTGGACCCAGCTCTGGTGTGGCCCAATCTCAGTGATTCCTGCCTGTTCCGCTTTGGAGCCGTCGTCGACGCGCGTGCGTCTCCACGCACCGCGTAGCTGCCTCGGCCCTTGCGCTCGCGCCGGCCTCGCCGCATCCGTCGACCCGCGACTTAAAAGTACCTCCGTCTACTTTTCGCGGCTTAAAGTACCTCCGTCTCCCCTGCAGCGGCGGTGCCAAATGTCAATGCCATCGACGTCGCTGCATAGGTGTGTGCCTTCTTCGCCTCCATGGATTGGTCCGTGTCTTGCTTCCTCCTCTTCATTCGCCTAGGCCAGCAATCTTTTGATCTCTGTTCCGTTGTTTTATTCCACAATACCACGAGCTCAGTCGATCTGTTTTACGCAGCTTTCGGCTGTACGTCCTCTTCCTCCGCCTCCGCCCGTCGTTTGCCCCGGCCGCATCGGTTTAGTGCACGGTTCGTCTTCCTGCGATGCATCACTTTGTTCGTATGTATACGGCTGTTCTATCACTGAATAGATTCTATATTTACATCCCATTTCCCTTTCCATATTTCTTATGTAACGATACAATCTATCCTGTCCAAAAATCTTGCAAGGCATCCCATGTCTGTGTTGTTTATTAATCCCTGTAATTTTGCACACGATCTGAACAAACTATCAGTGTTCGACCAAAAGTTCATTTTGTTTACAAGCTAACATCATCCCACAGTAGTTGTATATGGCCTAACAAGGTGAGACATTTATCTGTACTGATATGTCACCTATCAATGTGCAGGCCATGCTTACCTCGGTGCCGTCCTGGTGGGATATGCAGTCACAGACGCGTGCTCCATATGCGCACAGCGACTCAGAAATCGACCCGTCGCATGTGGAGGCACTGCCACAGCTACGAATCTCGCAGCTGTTGGAGACCGAGGTGGCACCTACCTCGACAAGCCCTGCATCCCACGATAAATCATAGGTTTTGCTCAGATCCTTTCTCCATTCTTCTTTCTGCAGGTCCACCCTGTTTTACTCGCCATTGTGCATCGACTTTCTAAGTGAGCTTGGTATTTTCTCCAGCGCATTTAATTTTCTTTTGGGTCAACCTTCAATTTTCTTTTTGTGTACAGGGATGCATCCTTTGACCGTTCTCTCTCACACAGTGTGCTCCATTGTGGATAAGGTTTGCATTAGCCTTCACTCCATTTTCCTATTACCTAATTCCTATATGATGATTAGAACTGCAATCGCTTTGTTGAATAAAACTTCATCTTCGACAGTTTCAACATTCACGTCGGTACTTAAGAATGTTTCAGATAAATTTTCTTTTCCTCATGTTTTTTGCTAACATGCTAGCACTTTATATGGCATTATCTAAACTGTAACATTCAATGGTATATGATTATTATAGATTCAGTCTAAACTTTTTTGAAGCAAAAGCATATTATCAATCTACCATTCCATGGTATATGATACTATAGATTCAGCCTATACTTTTTCAAAGCAAAAAGCATACTATCGATCAGCGGTAGCCGAACCTTGATATCGTCGATCTGCTTAAATAAGTACCGAGGCCACTGGCCTCTGCAACATAGAAAATATGTACATATCATTAGTCCGACATAGTTTGGGGCAACCAGATAACCTGACACTAGGACAACGGCTACGGTCCAAACAATCCTCATCTTCACTGAGCCGTTCTGCGGCACGAATTTTCTCAGGTAACTCACCACCAGCAGCCTATCCCTTAACAACAATGAAATGTGTGGTGTTAATTAAACAAATGTGTTAATCATTTATTCACATAACAAAGTATGAGGTTTGCGCTTCAATTAGGTCTTGAGGATATAAATCACTCATTTTTTTTGAATGATTCAGATAGCTTTGCGCTGATATTCCCTCATAAGAAAATAAAAGCCAATAGATATGGGAACAGTTCCATTTCTTCCAATAGCTTTGATAATTGTTAGTGGGTCTGTGTTGAGGCCATGTTTGTTTTTTGCTTTGCTCTTGGTTGACTGATTTTTTCTGTTCTGAATTACATTTTTTTTTCCATGCTGAAGACATTGAATGAGATAATCTCAAACTACAGAACCCACCTCAGTACTTGCTTAGGCTAATGAATTAATTTTGTTTATACTCAAATGTAGTCTACATGTGGCGCATGCTTCAGATCAGAATAAAATGTTTTGTTATCATGGCGGTAAGCATTCATCCTTTGCGCTAAACAATTTTTTTGATCTGATCGGATTAGTGTTGTTTTCCATTGATACTCCATTCATACTACTCTTGCTACTTTATAGGGATACTGGAATCATCTTTTCATCTCTGTACGAAAAAAGATAATCATTGCTCTTATGGTGTTTGCAGGGTGCATGGAGGTGGTCAGCATGCAGATGGACTCCAAAACATAACTGCATACTCTAAAGTAGAACCAGAATATATGTTTTCGTTTTTTTTATGTATCTATCAAAACATTCTGTTTTTGAAAAATATATACATGATGCTAAACAGCCCAATCTGTAATTAACAAAGCACGCGTTGTATTTTTGCTTACTATGATCAATCACTATACAGTTATGGCCAACCAAAGTTCCATACTTTTCCGTCCAAAAATACATTGTGGTCACACGTGCAGTCATACGGCGCGGCGAAGCGCGCCTCCCGACCTAGTCCTATAGATTCATCGCTCCCAGTTGTTTCAAGTTTGGCATCGTTACATGCAGTGGTGGGAGCGGTGCTCCCACTGCGGAAGGCCGAAGGGTCGCCTTTCCAACGTGATTACCGAGGCACATTGATTCTTGGACATGTATTTTCTTGTACACAGATATACTACCCACTTACTCCCTCCGTCCCCTCTATGTGTGTGTCGTCCGGAAGCGTGTTTGTGAGAGAAACACAGTTTTTAGAGATAAACATTTAGGGGCGGAGGGAGTACTATGGATGTACCGGAATCTCTTACAATACGAATCCAGCAACAAAAGCTGGCCAACCAAAGATGGCCACGTCGCCAAATTCCCGGCCGTCCGATCGGCCGGACGGACGGTCTAGATCGGGCCAGTCCGGCCATTTTGCAAAAAATCCTCGAACTATAGCGAAATACAACCCGTGGTCCGGCCTCCTCTCTCAGTTCTTTTTGCAAAAGACCCCGAACTTTTCAGAATACAACCCAGCGGTCTTTCTTGGGCTGGTTTGCCACTCGCTCCGTGGGCCTCGGCTGGACCGAATTCGCCCGATGCTGGTTTGCCTTATCTATTATTCTTTTCCAATTACGAATAAATTTTCTCAAACTTTGAAATTGCGTAGCAAATCACTGAAAAATCGTAAAATAGAAAATCAAATTCTTTCAAATCCTCATGAATAGGTCTTTGCGTTGGATCCATAAGAGAGTATGTTTTACTATAATTTTTAAACTATACACTTTTGGCTATGTTTTTAATGGGCAAATATGAAATCTTAAAACTAACTCCTCTTTCCCACCTTAAACACATAGTTACCACCATTCTTCAACCACAACAAGCATAGCCAACAAACATAATATATCTCAATGCTAAAAAAAGGTTATCCCTCAAAATATATAAACAACAAAAAAAAAGAAAAATCCACGGTTGGCATATAGAATCACCGGTAAATGATAATTTCTAATTAACACAAAAAAAAATATCACTAATATGCTACATCAACAATAATTCGATAATATTAGACCTGTTCATATAACTAACTACAAAGGGGAACAAAAAAAAAGAAACACTTTTATGATACACAAAGCAATAGCTCAAACAACGATTTGGAGTATGCAAAATTTATCTTTGGCTGAACTAATCATCAACTTCGCAATACAAGGGCCACATCCATCGGCCATAAGCGGCAACGCCGCGATTTCTTCTAGTATTCCCGGTTGCACAACACACACGATCACAAGGGCCAAAGGGTCATTCTCTATCACAACCTCCTCACCAAATGGGCCCTTGTCGAGTCATCACCAGGCTTGTAGGACCATCAGGCCCATCTGGGGAACCCAAAGGCGAAGGATGCCCACATCCAGGTCGCATTCTAGTATGCTTCTAGACACCAATGAAAAAGTACGGTGGTTCCTAGCCTGTACATCGGAGAAAGTGTTGCCTCTTTGAATTTTCCCACATCAGTCCGATCGTGGCCGCGTGTCCATCCTAGGAGCCTAAGCTCCGGTGGTACTACCTTGGCGACATACTCCCTCCATATTGGTATTAGAAGTCGTTTATGACATGATTGTGCATACCAAGGAGTTATTAATTAGAGGTAATTTTTCCCCGTATACCCCTATTAAATACTATTACGGTATGCATTATATGCAAAGCAAGCCAACGCTGGATTGGCTAGGCCGGCGTCTTTGGGCGCACGGACCGCTCGCGGTGCGGGTTCGATCCCCCACGCTCTCATTACTTTTTGCTGGTTTTAGCGTATTTATGTAGGGGTAGGAACGTCCAAATGTACAAACAGCCGGGGCGCCGATCGACTTCTATTCTCACAGTGGCCAACAAGTCGGAGGACGACTTCTATTTACAAAGATGGAGGGAGTACAGAGAAATTACGACCCACCGGCCAATATATCGCTCGCGTTTTGGTCGGATTGGCTCCATTCCCAGGCGGATTGATTTAGCCTAGCTTTGAATCCGGTTCATCCTAAAATATGCGTTCGGTTAAGAAATGGTTCCGGACGGATTGAACTAGCTTGGGTTTGAATCCGCCTATTTTGTATACCAAAACACCCGGATTTGTTCCACACCTCATGAGGTCTGGAATGGAAACAACCGGATTGAGTGACACAGTGGATTCGCTCAAAACCGGGCCTGTATAATCCGGACCGAATTCAATCCGACCAAAATGAACAAGGCCTAAGTCTATTTCACAAGGCCTATGGTGGAGCCTTTGCTCTAGTGCTTCCCCACGAGGTGGACCAAGAAAGACACGATGGTGGAAACGAAAGGGTGCTGCCTGCTGTCACGCCCCACTTTCAATGGGTGGGTTAATCACACGTGTTTGCGCCAGGATCACGCGACAAACACGCCTATTAGTAAATGCTTAATGGTAAAATGAAATTAATAGTAAAACCGAGCTATCGAGATATAGGATGGAAAGGGACTTACGGTGGCGACGAAGGGTCACCAAGTCGGGTTACAATATCGAGTCGGCCAACCGAGAAGCGGTGGATTAACTATGACACCGCCCCTTACTCCACAAAAGCGCACTTGTGCATGGATGAAATCTGGGCTTCAACGTCCTTCTCCTAAGCAAACATCTTACGAACTCCTACGATATCGGTTTGATCTTCTACCTTATCGTCGATCTTACCTTCACATGTGCCGATATCCGTAAAAATAGAGGGGTGAGTACAAACGTGCTTTCAAGTCCCAACCGGGGGTTGTAATTATTAAGGGTTTGGGCCCTAGCGAGTCTCTAAAAACTGCTCTCGCTAGTTCCCTGGGTTATCTCATGTCATCATCTGGCCATGACACCACAAAGTTAGTCATCATGAGGTGTATATCTAATCATAGATGTTCGGCCTAGCACTTGCCCATTCCAAGGACGTGGCTATTCGAATAGATTTAAATCACTTTCTGCAGAGGTGTACAAATTTTCCCACACGATAGACACCGCCCTTACCACCGCGACTTGGCTTAGACAGCCCTAACGAGATCCGTACCGGCTTGGGTGCTACCTAGGTGTGTTGGTATAATCTTCACCACGACTTCTCGGGGGTTGGAAGGATAACACGTCACCCTAGGATGACGATCACCCTAGACAATATGGTGATACCAAATCACCCACGGCTTTACGGTAATACCTTATTACCCAACCTATACTGTCAACACCACACTCAATCATCAATCATAAATATGTGCCTCTAGCACCGTGTGCCCATCAAGCGCCCAAACACTTACGTGGAAGATCCCTCGGCATCCACGCCAACCGACCATGGGGCCACTCTCCCCACGCCTCGCTCCTAATAGGTCGCTTTGCCCGCCCCGCCACCTTGGATCCCAATTATACCTCAACCCAACGGGGTGAATCAAGCCGCCCCATCCCTACGTGTGGTCATACGTAATGTTATACTAGGTAGAAGGTCTATGAACCGGTCCTTAGGGGAGGCGAGTATCTCTCTCAGAATCCCCTCACGGCAATTCCGTAGTAACCCATCTCACAATGAATTACTATCACCCACCTCTTTTGTTGGTTAGGGTTCATTAAACGATCTTAGGTTATACTTGATTACAACGTATGAGCGTAGATAACGTGTATAGTTACGTCATCCGGTTTGACTCCCTAGCTACGTTATCAGGCTCATACCTCTACTTACTAATCCGATTATCATATCATCATCATCATCATCATCATCATATTATATCATCACATTAATTAGGTCAAGATTAGGGGGTAAGGACTTGCCTGGAGGTTCTTACAAATCGGCATCGGCGTCGAACGTCTCTAGCTATCTTCGGACGGATACTCCTAATCGAGATTAAAATTGAATCTACTTGCGATCGGCGATAAACCCTAGCTTGAACTATAGCATATAAAACAAACATAGAACATTATGGTGGCAATGGGTTAGATGCATAGGGCTAGATTTTAGATGAATTATGGAAGTCGTTTCACGCGAAACGGAGTTAGTTTGCATGAGATATGGATTTTATAATATTAATCCCCTCGATTAAATCATTAGGGTAATATTATAATATTATTTTATCATGTAATAATATTGGAACTAATTACATGATAAAATTCTATAAATCAAATAATGAATTTATAAATTTTCGGGAATTTTTCGACACGGGAAGGCATACTTTTATAACTCGCGGTACAATAGCCGGGTAGTCAGTAGCAATTTACAAAGTGTACACAGCAAGGCCTCCATACATGGGTGCCACGTGGGTCCACGTGGACGCCACTTTGTGGCAGCCATGTAGGCGCTTACGTATTACCTACGGTGCCTCGGTGGCGCGCGGGGGCGGCGCCGGGGCGGAGTAGAACGGAAGGGCGGCGTGGCGTCCTTCCATTGGCGGCGCCCGAACGCCGCTATCGTGCTTTGACGGTGGAGCTAACGGGCGTCGCCGGGGAGGTCCTCGCCCCGCCGAGAAGGCAACCGCGGCGCGCCGGGCCGAGTCCCGCCGGAAACGGCTTTCACTCTGCTCGCGAGGGGCCACATTCTGCACCCACCGCCGCTCAACTCCGATGGTGGCGGTCGAGGGGCGGCGGGGCGGCTCGCTTCCTCGGCGGGCGGCGGCTCGCGGTTCCCTACGACGGCGGCCCGGCCGAGGCGGCATACGCGCAAATGCGAGGGGAAAGGGAGGGGAATTGAAAGAGAACGAGTTGGCGAGGCGCACCACACCACCAATCGACCGACGACGACCTCCTAGACTGCGGGGTAGGTTTCCTTCTCCGGGCGGCGGCGACTCGAGTTGGGGGAAACTCGGATTCTCAGCCGAGGGGTAAGGAGAGGGGGAGGCTATGGTGAGCACCACGCTGCCCAGCGCAGCGGAGCTCATCGAGGCGGGCGAGCTCGTTTGAGGGTCGGGCGAGGCCTATTTATAGGCGCGGCCATGGAGCTCCCATCGGGCGCAGATCGCTTCCTCCACTCCCGATATTTTCCGACATGGCTCCTTGTGCGCTGTGGACTGGGAGCTAGTGCTCCGTGAGCCGACGCCGTGCTTGCCCGGGCGTGAGCCGGGCCGCCGAGTCACGCCATCCACAGCAGCGGTCGCCGCCGCCATGATCGCCTCGCCCGGTGAGGTGCGTGCCCCCGGCCAGTTCATGTTGAAGGGCGCCCAAAGGCGCGCGTGCCGGCGAGGAGACGAACAACGAACGCCGACATGGCTTCTCGTGAGGAGGCGGCCGCTTGCTCGCCGCCCGCCCGCCGCATCGCGGCGAGATCTGCGTTGTCGCCGTCTTGGCTGACGCGGGCGGCGAGGACGCGTGAGCCGGCTCCGGCTGACATGACAAATTTCGGGCGAAGCGAGGCCGGCCAGGTTTCTCGTGCAACGACGGGCATGGTGGCCGTGGCGAGGTCAAGGCCGACGCGTCGATTGAGGACGGTCTTGTCTCGCTGGTCGCCGGCAGCAGCCTAGGCGGGGGCAGGTCTGTCTCCGCATCGCGACGGGGTCAGAGGAAGGGGGCGAAGCTGACGGCTCGGTCCCACCCGGCGGGGCGCGTGAGTGAGAGAGACCGGGCTTGGCTCATTGCTGGGCCTTGGGCCGGCCTGCTTGCGTGAAGGGAAGGGAGGAAATGAGCCCGGGGTTCATTTCTATTTCCTTTCTCTTTCTTTTATTCCTTTCTCTCAATTTCCACCATTTCATGTGTACTTTTATATATGTATTATTATTGTTCAAGCATATAATTTATTCCCAAGGGTTTAGTATTGAGAATAAATATATATACTTGTAGCTACATATATTAATACACGTATCCCGAACTCTATTATTTCATGGGTGGCATACATATTTTATAAATATTTTCACAAGTACCTCTATATTCTCGGGACTTGTTTGTCGAGAATATTTATTAATGGCACTTAGTAAAAATATAAATGTATTGGCACACATGATTCCCGATAATTATTCCCGCAGAAAAATTAAGTAATCCATTACTCATGCAATATATTTCCATAATTCCAATCTAGGACTTACCTTGCATCCTCGGTCACCATAAAGTTCAACAAGCGACAAGCAAGGTTTCCTATTTTCTATATGATGAGAGTTTGAATGCAGGTTTTTCGAAAGCGTGGTTCGGTTTAGCGGAAAATAAATCAAGTTTTAATTGTAATTGGAAAAAGTTCAAATTTTTAGTGATTTTTAAAATGATGCAAAAACACGGGTGTTACACCTGCCAACGGTGAAAACCAGTGGAGTTCGAGGGTTCAGTAGTTTGGTGTTGTAGTATGAAATTTGAAGCCGACACCGTTGATCGAAGTTCCCACAGATCTATACCTAATTAATAAAACACCAAAATTTTCTATCATCCACTTCCCCTTCTCCGTATCTGTCTCAGCCTCAGCTGCGTCTCAGGCTCTCGGCCTCCACGGCTTCTCTGCGTGTTGATATTGGATCGGTCAACGCTATACACGGAATACTAACCCGTTCCACCCGAGTCAATATTGCCCTGGAAGCCACCGCAGCGCGATGGAGGATATGGACGACGTCCGCGACGCGACACTGCAGTCTGACGCTTCGCGTCGCCACCCGTGCTCGCTACGACTCGACGCTCGGCGTTCCGGGGCGTGCTAGCTGCCACCCTGGTCGGGCCGCATGCGTGCGCCGACCAGGCGCGGTCCATCTTCCGTTCCTGGGTTTTCCAGCAGACGCGGCCCACCAGTAGGCAGCAGCCAAAATAGCTGACATTACCATAAATCCCATGTTTTTTCAAGTTTAAAAAGTCATATCTCCTAAAATAAGTACTTAAATGAAAATCCGATTTCACCATCGTGTTCCCTTACAATAAATCCTTCAAAACAAAACCCCACATGTATATGTTTCGACAAAAAAATTTAACGGACATTTATACACTAAGAGAAATAGCCGGATTTTATAGAACATCGGAAGAAACACTCCAGAACATTGGAAGAAACGCGCTAGAACATCGCAAGAAACACGCTAGAATATCGCACAAACACACTAGGAGACCTGCTATTTTCAACCACAGAAATAGCCGAATTTTACAAAACATCGTAAGAAACACTCCAGAACATCGCAAGAAACACGCTAGAACATCGCACAAACACACTACGAGACCGGCTATTTTCAACCCTAGAAATAGCCGAATTCTACAGAACATCGCAAAAAACACTCCAGAACATCGCAAGAAACACGCCAGAACATCGCAAGAAACACGCTAGAACATCACACAAACACACTAGGAGACCGCTATTTGCAACCCCGAAATAGCCGGATTTTCTGTAACATCGCAAGAAACACGCCGTAACATGGTAAGAAACACGCTAGAACATCGCACAAAACACACTAGGAGACCAGCTATTTTCAAGCACACAAATAGCCGGATTTTACGTAACATCGCAAGAAACACCTGCAATATCGCAAGAAACACGCTTAGAACATCGCAAGAAACATGCTAGAACATCGCACAAACACACTAGGAGACCGCTATTTTCAACCACGTAAATAGCCGGATTTTTAACAACATCGCAAGAAACACTCCAGAACATCGCAAGAAACACGCTAGAAAATCGCACAAACACACTAGGAGACCGGCTATTTTCAACCCGAAAATAGCCGATTTAAAAAAATAATAGAAAAATAAGTAAAAAGGAAAACAAAATTAAAATAAGATGAAACACAGAAAATAATAATAAAAACCACATAATTCATAAAAAAAAAAGCACGAATGAAAGAGGAGAAAAGAAAAAAAAAAAAAAAAGAAAAAAGGGAAAAAAAACATAAAGAAATAAAAAAGAAAACAAGAAAAAAAAAAAAAAAGAAAAACACAAAAAGAAAGAAAATCAGAAAGAAAAAGAAAAAAAGGGAAAAGAAAAAGAAAAGAAAACGCAAAAAGAAAGAAAAAAAAAAAAAAAAAAAAGAAAAAAGCCTGCTGTGCTCCCGCGGGCTGCTGTTGGGCCAGCTCGCTTCCATGGGCCAAAATCCCGAAGGTGGGAGGGGCAGGAAAACCATATGGGCTAAAATCGAACTGGGCCGAGGGGGTGGTCGGCGCGAGCTTGCGCGCCGACTGGTCGGCGCTGATGAATTCGCCGCGCTCCCGACGAGCGCCAACTTCCATGCCAAAAGCACGACATCACCGTCCCTAGCACTCCGGCGCTGTACCGTCGCCACCGCGGCTAGGGCGCGACCACGACGGCGCTCTTGTCACGGAAGGAGGCGACCGGCGTTCAACGACAAGGAGATCGCCGACGCCGGGTGCTGCTCCGCCCAAAGCATGCCATCGCGATTTGCCCCCACCGCTGTGCGAAGCGCGACGCAGTTTGCCGAGGACGCCGCCCGGCGAGGTCGCCGGAGCGCAGCGGGCCATCGAGGCGGGGCGCGAGGCGCCGAGGCGCAGTGCGCTGGCCGCCGGGGCGGAGGGAAGCCGCCGTCGGGGCGGAGCAGCGGCATCGAGGAAGGCGCGCGAGCGGCCAGCGCAACTGTGGAGGAAGAAGAGGAAGGGGCGCGACTGTGGAGGTCAGGTGTGCCGACGGAGAGCAGACGAGCGTGACAATGGAGATTGAGATGGGAAGAACACGAGCGATTCAAGACTTCACAATTTGGATAAGGATGTCGCACGAGAGGAGAGAGAAATTAGAGATACTCCCTCCGTCTCAAAATAAATCAACTTCTAGAGTTGTCCTAAGTCAAACATTTTTAAATTTGACCAACTTTATAGGAAATAACACCAATATTTATGACATTAAATTAATATCACTAGATACGTAATGAAATATATTTTCATAATATGTTTATTTGGTTTCATAGATGTTATTATTTTTCTTATAAAGTTGGTCAAACATAAAAAAAAGTTTGACTTAGGACAACTCAAAAATTGATTTATTTTGAGACGGAGGGAGTAGAAAGAAAATATAATAAAGGGAGGAAATAGAAAGGGAAAAAAAAAAATATAATTAAAAAATCAAGGATACTATAGACATTTCACTCTTTTTATCTCCCGAAAAGTTGTTTTACCAAACAATTTATCAAAACAAAGAACAACTCCACTCCTGAAGCTGCTCCTTTGAAGACGCCAAAGCAAGCGGAGCTAGAGCCGGCGCCATTTTCAGTGAAGCTTGAGCCCGGCTAAACAAGCCCTTAGACGGAAAAAGTACACGTGATGACATTAGCGAAATCTATATACCTACTAATAAAGAAAGAAAATTTCTCGCTTCACCTTTTTTTCACCTTTTTTCTGCCTGCCCTCACCGAGTCCGACCCAACTAGGCACGCCAGTTAGCCATCGCCTCCGCCGTTTTCTAATAATAACCAGAAACGCACGCTGGCTTTTTTGGTTGTCTGGCCTACCATCCGTGTGTACGTCGGATACACATTGGAATTCAGAAAATTACAGTGTCTACGACTTGCAAATGATAGCAGTGGCCCGGAAGGCCCAGCCCAGCTAGTATATAAAAAAAAAGAGGCAAATAGGAGATTAATTCAGTCTCTATGGTCTCAGGTCAGATTGTCTATGGTCTCTAGATTTGTGGATCATATAATGTAATGTAATGAAAATTGTTTCTTTTTCAAATCCTCGACACGTCGGTAGATAAATTAATTCTCGTCAATTTTAATCAGAAGAAAGTCAATGAGGTGGATTTCAATGGCACCGACACATGGATAATATAATGGAAATAATGCTGCGATATATTTGCATCTAAATATCTATGTTCTTTATGATACGTTTTAATCTGATACAGGATTTAATACAACACTGACATATTATTAACAACATTAACTTATATATTTTGACTAGATCCGTAGGCGTCGTATCCTATAGGACTAGTTTGCCGTTGTTAGTCTTGCTTCTTGTTTTCTATGTCTTAATGTTGCTACATCGATAACTCTGGTTGTATTTCCATTGCTGAATGGAAATGGGGTTTACCTCGCTTCAAAAAGAAAACATTAACTTATATTGTGGATGTAGTGGTCATCGTAACATAAATTATAGACCTAAAATTTTATAAAAAAACATAAATATATATATATGTATCATTCCTGTCATGTTTTCCATGAATGTTCGAAAGTTCTTTTTCTCCCCGTTGCAACGCACGTGCATTTTTGCTAGTAAAAATCAAAGCCGATACCAAAAATGAAAAAAAAAAGTTCGGCTCGGTTCCGTGCTCGGTTTTTGGTAAAAAGTACTCAACACTAGAAAGGAAGGCCAATCAATGAGACAAGGAATCAAAGAAAAGTTGGCTAACCAAGGCGGCTGCTGGGGCCCTTACATCTTCCATCATGAGGCTTTCCATTTACCAGCATGTTAATTTTTCTAGAAGGAGCCTATTTTAATAGTAAGAATAGTAGAGATGAATATGTTCCATGTTAATTTTGTGAAACCATGGAGAAAAACTAATTGAATAGCATGACCAAAAATAAAAAATAGAAATATAACTACATAGTTATATTTATACCAACTTTACAAGCATAGAATTACAATCTATGTATTCTTGTCAATTACCACTTAACCAAGAACATAGTACTTCTATTATTGGTTAAGCCCACTTAACCATGAACATTAATGAAAGATATATAAAATTGAGATAAGTGATATGTTCATAGATATATTAGTGTATGAGTAGGTTGAGGGAAGCAAAATGAAGCTCAATCTCAATACTCAGGTGTCAGGTTCATCTCCTCTGGGCTCTTGCTACTTAATTCTTGTCCTTTTATTGCCTTCTCCCAAAGCATGGCGTTGGACTTGGTCTGGACGGGCCAGACGCATCATGGACACATTGTCATCTCCCGGTGATTGGGCACAAAAACACAGGCCCAAGTCATCAAGGGATGCTTGGCCTGCTGCTGGTGCCGTCGGATTGGACGGGAGGAGTCAGGAAGTGGGAATTCCACCCCTCACACTGGGCCTAGCCAAGGAGTCACCGTCCGGCTTCGGCGGACCATGACCGCGAGAGGTGGGCATCCTTTTATACTCGCGATCTTGATACTATCGGCTTGCTTGGTTCACCTTCCATATTTTGCCATACCAAAGATTTGGCAAGCCAAAAGTTGGACAAAAAGAATTACCATAAATTTAGCAAGCCAAATATGAGAGTTCGGCAAGTTTTGGTAGCAAACCAAATACTAGCCAAAATCATAGCTCGCTAAATCTTTAAGATGACAAATTTTAAAAGCGAACCAATCAAGCTCTATACTCTAGTGATAATGCATAGTGTCACCATAACAACAGATCTTACACAAATGAAAAATTTATTGAAAAATGATGCTAGTGGAAAACGTAAAGGAGTTGATACTAATTTGTTGTATTGTAAGAAATATTTGGTAGTTTATAAGGTTGTGCTTATTTATAGGATTTCGAGTGCCTAGGATTACGAAATGATGCACATAGAAAATTCTATTTGCAAGGTCAAAATAGAGTTTGATTGGAGGTTTGGCGGACATATTGGTGGGTAGGGGAGAAGGGTGACCTAGGGAGATAATTGTTTTTTCCTAACATTATTAGGTCGGTCTCAATGAAAGGTTTCACCTCCCGCCCAAGATACGAAACTTTGATATAAAATGGGGTCACTCTCTCGGTGTATGTTTCATTGCACGCTTTATAGATTATTTTAAATGTTCATGGGTCCCACCAGGTCTCTCTATATTTTCTCTCTCTTCCCCCGCATGGAGGCCGCCAGGGCCGGTCAAGGAGGCCGAGCATGAGGTCGTTTGACGCGGATAAATACGTTGGAAGCGCACGGCGGTGGTTCTGCTTTGCCGTCGTCGGGGAAGAGGAGGACTCGAGCACGGCGGCCGGCGGCGCTTCGCCCGCCCGGCGGCCTCGCCCGGCGGCGGAGGCGGCCTTGCTCGCTCCCGGTGGCCTCGCCCGCGACGGAGGCGCGCCACCGCCCCCGATGGCCTCGCTCAAATTTGAAGATACACATCTCCCGGACTTTAGTCGATCGACTGAAATCTTGGAGGCATTTCAGGCGTCAAGTTTGGGGAGAGGGTTTCCATGGCCCTTTTCCGTTGACGACAACCTTAGAGGAAAGTCGCTGGGTAGCAGTCTGGCCAGGCAGAGGAGGCGGGCGCGGGGCGAAGCGCCGAGATGGCGGCGACACCACCAGCTACGGCCTGCGGGCGGAGGAAGATGGCGGTTGGGTCAAATAAGGGCGGGGGAGTCATGGATGGAGGTTGATCGGCGGTAGGTGGGGGCAAGCACAGGCAGCCGATCTGCTAAAATGAAGCTACCCCCCTGCCCAGGGCGGAGCTAGGCCCTTTTGTCGGGGTCCACTGACCCTGATAGAATTTGGCAAATCAGTGGAAAATTTATGTTGTGTATTGTTGATAACACTAATAATCTTGGCTTATAATGTTGGAGACCTCGACGATTCTTTAGGGTAGCTTCGCCACTGCCTGTTTCTGCAGACGGGAGGAAGAAGAAAGGTTGATGGCCTGACAGAAAACGTCGCCTGAGTTTTGGATGTAGTAACCTATTTCTGATGTACTATGATGACAACAAAATGAGCTTTGATTTCAAGACGCCTATCGCATTAACAGAATAAACATCAACATGTGTTCTGAGCTCTCCATGGATAATCAACCAGGCCTCATTTGAAGTTATGAGATCTCCCTTAAGAAAGTGGTATTAGCTGATACTTATCTGCCAAAAATTATTGATTGGTTCCCCTTCACTGAATGCCTGATTTGATGGAACAACATCCGGCTCGAGCAATCAAACCCTTATAATATACTGTTTTCAATTGCCGATTCAGTTTTATCCCGTTGGGACCCGTAGCTCAGTTAGCCCATGATGATGTAGCTGACAAACACTTGGCAATCATACGTTGTCAGCCGTCTTCTCTTCATTCAGCACTGATACGGTAAAAATACAACACACATTAATAATCAAATTATTGAGGTATTGTTTTTTTTTTTTTTTGATTTGCAACGCACAAGCATTTTCTTCTAATTATATAAAATAGGCCAAGCTATACTATAATCTTGACTCTCGATATCCTTCTCTTCGAGAAAATATGTGCTTTAACACAAAGCCAAGAATACCATAAAAGATAAAGTGCGAAAGAAATATCTGCTGCGATTGGTATATGTGAGAATATGGAATACAACTTATCACGGTGCAGAAATGTAAATTGCTTGCTCCTGCTTTTATTACTTGTTTCCTATATATTATTTCGCTACCATATTTGCAGTTTCTTTTACCATGACTACACATTCGAAAATATATGCTTTATGCTTTTGACCAGCAGAATAAGACGCTTATCATGATGGACTCTAGACCCGTTGAAAAGTGGCGTAAAGACACACCAGTGCTGATGTATGCCAGGCAAACTCTTGATTTAACTTGTAGCACATGGCCGCAATGAATTTACATAGTCCTGGATGGAATGAAGATATGAAATTCATTCGTGAAAAAAATATTGCAGATGACATAGATGGATACAATAGAGTTTGTGAGCCTGCGACGCCGCGCTCTCCGTGACTGTGTTAATTTCACAAACTTTGTTTTTTGGATTAAATGTCACTTTAACGTCGTTATTTAATTTCACAGTATTGCTATCTTATCATGTGATCCGTGTGTTTTTAGTACAAAAGTTTAGCTGTCCCATAGCAACTCACGTGTACGAACCTAGTGGAATTACTAATGCACAGTTTAATCCTTTTTATTATCTGATCTGATGATAGCGTCGTCATCCTGCCCTCTTGTTGTGTTGTGGTTTAAAGTCGAAACCTAACAAAATTTCTCACCGTTGATTGGGGAGAGGAAAATGTTTGCTTCAAAAAACAGATTCCTTTTTGTTCTTTTTTTTTTTTTTTTTGGGAAGTAAAATGTTTGGCATGCATGCATTGCACAAGCACCAACATCTGAACCAACCAAGTGTAGTGTAGGTGGTTAACATTCTCTTTTGGATGGCCCACGCTTGATGGGGAAAGATGTTTTAACTCGAAGCCTGCAATGCAAAGTGAGTAGCATGCATCAGCACCAGTTCTACTCCCAAGGTAGCATCAAGGGCAAGCCTGTTTGGTGCAACCTTCCCTTTTGCTTAGGCTATCTTACAAGCATAGCCCTGCCCCTGCCCACCCATTGCTTGTGTTTGAATTTGGTGGATGCACAACATCTCCACATCCAGCAACTTCACCTTGTGGAGGAATGCATATTGTGTAGTATACATATGTGGAAATAAAAAGAATATATACATGCGGATTTTAGGTCATTTTATTTCACTTGCGAGGAAAGATACGCGTGCTGATTTGGCACATCCACAATTCCTTTGGGAGAAACAGAAACCATATGGTATCAACAGCCTACTCTACTCTACTACACCTTATAAATAAATCCCCAGGGTTAGGAAAACAGTCTGTTTCTTTTGTTGGAGAATGATGCATGCTTGCTACCAAGAGCACATGAGAGAAAAATGACAGAAATGGTTGGCAAAGGACAAGGGGAACAGGTAATGGTTGGCAAACAATTGATGAGCTAGGGCTCCTGTGATCTCCATGGTTATGAGCAGTGATCCTCTGCTTAATGGGAACCATTTCTGTCATTTTTCTCTCATGTGCTCTTGGTAGCAAGCATGCATTATTCTCCAACAAAAGAAACAGACTGTTTTCCTAACCCTGGGGATTTATTTATAAGGTGTAGTAGAGTGGAGTAGACTGATGACACTATTGGGGGTCTCGTAGAAATGGACTGCGCTCCTAATCCTGACACCACGCATTGACCACAGCTCCTTCCAATGCTTAGAATACAAGACAGACGTCTCTTACCATGCAAACATTTCTTTATGCACCCATAAGCCAGCCTGTCCTCTATCTCATCATGCTTGGAGTGTGATGTTCTGAAGCAAGCAAAGCAACCAACTCTGAAGATTCTAGCCATCTTGCTGGTGATGCACCTGGACAGAGGAGTCAGTGTCATTTTGAAATCTGTTAGTGAAAGCTTAGCACATAAATAAATGATTTGAGAGAGAGAGAGAGAGAGAGAGAGAGAGAGAGAGAGAGAGAGAGAGAGAGAGAGAGAGAGAGAGAGCATGAGACAGATCTTGCCCATGAAGACAGCACTAGAGCCAATTTTAAGGTAGAACAATGGAACATCCATCAACACATGGGCCATTCAACTAACAGTAGTTACACGTTTGGGAAAAAAAAAGTTGAAGTGGTTAGTTGTTCACAACCAGAGCCCTGACAAACTGAACCCGGAAAGAAGGATCATGTGGCTTGGATCCTGATTTTTCAAGTATAGTTTTACCTTTTCAGTTTACTTATCTCCACGATTTTTCAAGTATAGTTTTTGAACCCGGAAAGAAGGATCATGTTGGGCCTGGATCCGTGCTGCCATCGATTGGCTTTTGTGGCGCATACTTTGCCGCTACCTTTGCCACCATTGTCGTGTTGGCTTCTCACTTGGTGGATGCTTTGCCGCCGAGATTGCTTTGGACTCCCCTCGATGGATGCTTTGCCGCTGTTGCTGCTGAATGCTTATTTCGGCTTATCTGGGTGGATGCTTTGCCACCGTGGCTATGTATTCGCTGTAGGCAACCATTGCATTCTTTGTTTTCACAGGTTCAGTCAGTTAGGGTTTTGGGTTGAGGGTCCCTCTCCCCTCCCTTTTTTTTTCTTGCTGTTTTGGTTTGTTCCAAGTCGCTTGCCACTACTTGGTGGTTGTAATCTGCACTATAGAATTCTCTCGTAGTTGCGTCATGTAATTCTTTATCCTTTTAATAAAATACATCTAAGGCATGTTCATGAAAAAAAAAGATGTGTTTTTATTCTACCATCTAATCTAAAAATAAAAAGGATTTGAACAGTGTTGTTATCAAACAAATTTTCTCTAAATGATCACGATCTTATCATGGCCAAAAAAAAAATACATATATGAAGCATATTTATATATATATTTTGACGCAAAACACGTATTTATATATATTGATTTTTCATGGGATACAGAATGTAGCTCCCTAACATACATTGTTTAGTAGCACTTGAAGATTGAACTAGGAGTAAAACAACACAAATAATGAATACAACAAATATATTTTTCTCTTCCAACCAAATAAAAAAAAAGAAAATAAAATAAAAAACCACACAAATTACATCTTGACTGACCATTTTATTCGAAGAACCACTCTACTTAAAATCTGTACCGCAAGTAATTAAATCAACCAATCAACTGAGATTAGTTATGTTTGCTCGATTGTTTTGCATGCAAACCGCAGTCATGGCTCATGCCCTTGTTTCGATCCTTAGCACTTGGGCATGTTAGGAGGACGTGGCATCATTTGAGCGTCTGGGGTCTTGCCATTTTTCACAATGAATACAGTGTCCATGCCCCACACCGTGTGATGATCGAAGTGGCAATGCATAAACCACACACCTAATAAACAAGGAAAGAAATAAACAGCACAACGTAAGGGGAACAAAATCACATATATATTGTAGTTCGATCAATGTTGCCCAAAATTTAGCAAATATATACTCACCAGGATTTGCCGCGCGGAAGCGCATTGCAGCCCAGCCGCCCGTGGGCACAGAGACGGTGTTCTGGTACGGCGGGTCAACCAGGTTGTACATGGCCAGGTCCTTGTCCTTGTCGAAGTTACCGAACCCTAGGCCCACCACGTAGAAGCTGAACCCGTGCAGGTGCATGGGGTGGCTCTCGGCGCTGGGGATGGCCATGTCTTGGAACACCACCTCCACCACGGTGCCATACTCCACCACCTTCACCTTGGTGCCGCGCTTCGTGGGCCAGAGCCCCTGTGGCGTGTTGGGGGCGGTGAAGTTGAAGAGGAAGGACGGCTTGTTGGGGAAGTCCGGCTTGTACACGCCGCTGATGGAGTCGTGGTAGGCGTCGAGGACGTCGATAGTCGGGTTCATGAAGCTGACGTTGTTCAGGCTCGCCGCGAGGCGGTTGACGCACGTCTCGTTGGCCCCGCAGGGGAGCGTGTTGACGGCCATCGTCACGAGCATGTGCTCGTCGACCTCCATTGGCACGTCGATCGGGTTCTCCTTAGTGACCAGGGACCTGAGCTGCGCCGTGTACGCCGTCGCCGCGGCGATGTCGTCGATGGCCGGCAGGTAGGGGGAGTCCGGTGGCCCTGCGGAGGGCGGCGCGTCCGTGTACTCCAGAATGGCCGTGGTGTTTTTATCGTCGACCGGGAGTCTCGTGATGGTGAAGAACGGGCTCGCAGCCATGTAGTAGCGGCTGTTGGCTGAGCCGTTCGTGGGGCGATTGGCCTCGAGGAGCATGTTCATGGTCTGGCCGGGGGAGATCATGATGTAATCGACGGTGAACGGCTTGAGGTAGTGGCCGTCGGTGCCGACCACCGTGAGGCGGTGCCCGGCAATGGCGAAGAACATCTCATTGATGAGCCCCGCGTTGATGATCCGGAGTAGGTATGTCTTACCATGTTCCACCAACATCTTGAAGGTGTCGTTCTTGGAGCATGGGGCGAAGTCGCCGGGCTGGCCATTGATGGTGTTGGCGTCCGAAATCTGGACGCCGCCGCCGGTCCGCTGGGACTCCAGGAGAACTTGCTCCACGTCTGCATTCCACCACTCGCCGAGGATGATGGGCATCTCCTTGTGCGGCTTTGTGTAGGGGTAGACGGAGCCCCGCTTGGGGTGGATGACGATGGCACCATGCACGGTAGCGCGGTCGAAGTCGCTGTGCGCGTGCCACCATAGCGTGCCCTCCTCCTCGGTGAAGATGATCTTGTAGGTGAAGTTGGCGCCGGGCTGGATGGGGCACTGCGTGATGTATTCCGGCCCGTCGGACCACGGGTTCCGCGGCTGGTCCACGCCGTGCCAGTGGAGGGTGATGTTCTTGTTGCCCTGATTGAACACGTTGACCATGACCACGTCGTGCTGCGCGCGCGTAGATGGTCGGCCCGGGGAACTGCCCGTTCACGGCCAGGATGGTCTTCTCGTGGCAGAGCCGGGTGACCTTGGTCTCCTTTATCTGCAAAATTAAATACGCCGGCGTTATATTATTAGTCGTCGTCTTAATAATCAAGCATGCATGGTGTGATGGTGTGTGTAGCATGTAGCAGTGGGCGTCAATGAGTTTGGGTAAGTAGCAAAGAGGACACCAGCTAGCTTTAATTTCGATCAGATGCCGCATGCCGATCGAAATGGAAAAGATTAGCAAGCAACCAATAAGATTTGTTACATCGTTGGTAGCTTTTTTTTTTTTTTCAAGTGCTGACGACGACGATCAGCAGTTCACATCAGGGAAATGGGAAAACTCTGGCTTCCGGCCGTAGTTTCTATGCTTAGCATGATACTACTTGCTCCGTTTCAAAATTTGTGCAAAATATTACTTCTTCTGTTGTGGCTTGCTTTATTAACAAAAGTTTTTTTAAGAACGACTTAAATTTGACTAAGTTTACACAAATTTTTTGAATAAGACGAGCGGTCAAACTTGGAGTAAAAAAAAAGTCAAACGAACTATAATTTAGAACGGAGGGGGTAACACAGAAAATAACTTCTTACTTGCTATATACTCCCTCCGCTCCAAAACTTCTTACTTGATTGTCTAGAAACTTACTATAAACTGGTACTAATATATATAAGTTGAAATGAGATTTATCGATCAACTTACAACGAAGTCGTAGTGAGTATTCCTGGAGGCCTGGGCCGGGCTAACTGCAACTCCAAAGGCTAACACCATGCCTAGCAGTAACCAGAGCCGGCCTGCTGGCATCTTATCTGCATCGTCGGACATTGCCGAAGGGGCATGCAGCAGAGCTATAGCTCAGCTCTCTGATCTTGCGTATGATGAGGATGTTTGAGCAAACTGGAACGACGTGTTTAGCAGCGAGCGAGAATGCAAAGGCTAGCTAGCTTCTGCAATGTACCCTGAAACGCCCTCCTCCAGTCCTCCTCCGTTAACATGCATGAGTTGATTGGCGTGGCCTAGCTACTAAATACTGGCTTTCGCCGCGGTGGCTCGAGCATGTGACGACGATGATGACGTCCGAGCTAGCTAGGTTTGAATTGAATCTTCACAGGGGACTTGCACGACGGCGACATTTGGGTTGCAACCCTGTTTGGCTGAGCTGATTTCAGCTGATTTAATAGTGTTTTAAAACAAGGTGAAACTTGTTGAAGCGAACAGGGTAGCCAGCATGCATGCATTGGAAGGCTGGAAGCCGGCCTGGAACGAGTCAAGGTCAAGGAACTCAATTTTTTTAGAAGTCAAAAAACGGGAGGGGAGAGGATCCCCACCTGATTTCATTTTATTGCGGCTCTTTTCATAGCCAAATGTTAAGATACTTTGCTTTAGACTGAATCGCACAAAGCCGCATGTCTGAAAAAACATATTGAAATCAAGGAACCCCCAGTTCGCCACGTGCAAGTTTTCAACGAACGACGGCATGCATGCATGCATGCTTGGAGGGTTCCAAGAGATAATGCTGGTTTTACATACAGCGAATATACCGTCCGCGCCCTTTTGGGTGCTATAGTAGCAGTAATTACGGCTAGTCGCTAGTCTAGGGGTCGTTTGGTAGAGCTCCCGAAAGCTCCGGTTTTCTGGCTCTCGCAAAAACATTTTCAAGCACAACAGCTTCGGCATGGGATCTCCGAAAAACGCTAAGGGCGGCTCAATGAAGCTAAGCGAAAATCGCTTTGCGCGACCTTTTGGGAGCTATAAAGAACAACAAAAAATATGAGCTAGCTAGTCTTAGGGGTCGTTTGGTGTGAGCTCCCGAGACAACTGGCGAGCTAGCAGTTTTACTAGCTAGCGGGAAGAAACGGGTTCAAGCACAACAGCACGTAGACCATCTAGATCTCCTAGCCCATTGTTGGGGACGCCCTAAGAGAGGCATGTGGGAGGAGGAGGAGCCTTAAAAAAGTAGCTCCTTCCGGATTCTTCTCCCTCGGATCACCAGTTGGATGTCGATGCCCACGAGCCCACGCTTGCGCATCTCCTTCATCTCCTTCCGCCCATCCCTCACCTTTCGCGCTCACGCCCGGCCATCCCTTTAGGGGTTGGGCACGCAGGAGCTCCATGGGCGGCGAGGCGGCCTCGGCGACGCCTCGACGGTAGGGGTTGGGCACGGCGCCACCGCGGCAAGGCGACCATGGGTGGCGCGGGCAGACCCCTAGGCCCTCGGCGACAACGGCCCCCTACCAGTGGCACGGGCGGGATGGAAGAGGCGGTGAGCCCCTGTCGCGGGCGTGGCTCGGCGGCGAAAGCGCTGCCGGCGCTTGGTCCCACCGACGCGGCAAAGGCGCCCAGGAAAGAGGAGAGTCATGGCGCGGGGGTACAGGCGTAGGTATCGGATAATAAGATTTGGGGAGAGAACAAAAAAAAAAAAAAATAGAAGTGGCGACATTTTCTTCTTTTCAACCAACAGGAGAAGTTGTTTTATCAAACAGTCTAAAAGGTGCTCTAGCTCCTTAAATGAATGTGCTCCATTGATGAAGTCATAGCTGAAGTTGTTTTAGCTGGAGCCGGAGCTCGGCACACATAAGCATGTGGCATGGATCGATCAATAAATCAAGATCAATACACGCGTAGAAGTACGGCAAACCCATCAATCGATCAAGATTTTGTTTGATTTGATTTGATTATTTCTATAAAGATTAATTAATAAGTACACGCGTAGAATTACGGCAAACCCCCGCTACTGTTACCCTGTTACCGCGGCCTGCATCCTCCTCCCGAAGGGCCCACGTTGCCGCATTGCTGCCTCCCTCCGTCCCCTTGCATACAGAGGTCTCGGCCGCCGCACCGCCTCCCCTCCCTCCCGCATCCCCTCGCCGGCGCCACAGGCTCGCCCCAGAGCATTGTGTCGGCATCAGTGCCGCCGGGCAGGCACGCCGCCGAGGTGTCGGCATCTTGGTCCGGCACGCCGCCGCGGTCGACGCCACAGCGGCGACGGCGGCGCCCTCCTCTCTTCTCTCGCCATCTTCTCCGTCTACCACAGCACAGTCCCTGTCCAGGTGTATATTTCAGATTCCATGTGTTTTCTGCTATTGCATCCTAGGTGTTCAATGATATGGCTCTTTGGTGTGGTACTTAGCTACGGGCTTCTAACGTTCTGTTCAACAAGATGCTGCTTCTGTGATTCATTCATGCCTCCTTTCGTCTTCTATGGTCTGATTATCTTGCGCTGCTAATGTCTTTTTTTTTTTTTTTAATGTTATCAGTGCCATATGGTCTGTTCAAGAAGTTGCCTTTGGTTGACTACGTGCTGCTTCGGTGCTTCATTTATGCTTCCTTTTTTCTTTCTATGGTCTCATAATCTTGCGCTGTTCTACCTTTACACGAACAAGACATACAGCATGCATCCCAATGGATGCTCACTTGCACTGCCTGCTTTTTCGCTGTGCTACCTGGACTGCAGTGTGCATTTCGTGGGTGATTGGAACACATTTTACAAAGGGAAGATGTCAAGTCCTCCTCCTGGATGATAAAAGCATCATGCCTGAACACCACAAGGTAGCAGGTCCACCACTTCTTTGCTTTCTTCCTACAAATTGTAATTTCCACTATCCTTTTTCAACTTCCTTCATCATATGGTTACATGATGTAACGGAAGAAAGACACACCTCCCTCCCGGTCGCCTCCCACGAGGGCGACGCGGGAGGCGACCACGAAACCCTAGCGCCGCCCCTCCGACCCCATCTTCAGCCCGCGCCGCCGGGCTGGCCGCCGGCATGGCCGCCCGGCTGGCCGGGATGGCGGCGGCGGGGGCATTTCGCGGTGGGCCGGGCGCCCCTTCTCCCGAGCGGCCGTGGAGCTCGGCGGGGCGGCCGGCGGCGACGTCCGGTCCGGGCCGGGCGCCGGATCCGGGGTCCTAGTGGCTGGATCCGGTCCTCGGTTGTCCGGATCGGGACAGCCCGGCAAAGGAGGAGGCGGCGGGCGACGGTCAAAGGCGCCGGAGGTGATGGTGCTTTGAAGGGACGGGGCGGAGCAGCCGCTGCGTGCGCCTTTGTGCTCCTCGTTCTCGCTCTCGGCGCTGGGAGGTGGGCAGCGGCAGGGGTCCGGCGCCTCGCTACGACGACGGAGGACTACGTGTACCCCGGCTGTGGTGGTGGAGTGGTGGAGGTTGTGGTCGGGCTTGGGCGGCGAGACGGCCGGCAACACGAGGGCTCGGACTTGCGGGCGCGGCCCCGCGACGGGACGGCGGTGGCGGCGGTGGCCTGCATGGTGCGGCGACTCAAGACCACGGAGGCCCTGCGTGGGGGGCGGTGGCGGCGACCGTTCTCGCCAAGGTGGTCGGGATGCGGCGTCGGCGACTCAAGACCACGGAGGTGGTGCCCCCTCTTGACCCCGTGGGGCGGCCCAAGCCTCTGGCGGGGCGGCCGTGCATGTCCTCGGCCATTGTAGTGATGGTCGGGAGGCGGTGGAGAGTCCCGCCATCCGTGAGCCGCGCGTGCGGGGCGATGGCGATCCGGCGAAAGCCTTCACCGACATTCTTGCGGTGGTAATGGTGGCGTCGCTCTTGGGCGTCGTTCTTCCCGTTGGGGACACCATTATGGGGCATCGTGTTACGAAGCATGGAGTCTCGGGGTGAAAACCGGTCCGGTTTTACGGATGGCGGCGGGCGGCCGCCTTCGGCGTCGCGTTCTCCTTGGAGGCGGCGCTTATCGAGACTCATCTCGGCTTGTGGCAGTGGGAGGTAGATTGGTTGGTGTGAGACCCCGCTAATGGGCCTCGATGGGCCGGGCCAAGCCAAGTTACTTTATGCTTGATCGCGAATTGAGACACCCAAAGTTTAGTACCACATTGGAAGTTGAAGAAGGGTTGAACCAAGTTAAAAGGCCAAGGCCTGGGAGGCTAGTAACTCCGGTTGCAACCTTTTGCGCTAAGCGAGGACGAAAGCGCAAGAGAGTTAATTAGCGGTGTGGTCTACTCAACGTGTAGAGTGGATCTTAGCCGCCATCCCGGGTTGGGGCGTTACAAATGGTATTGAGCCAACTCGCGGTTTCATGGACGTATGGATCGGGAGCTCGGAAAAGTTGCGCATGGCTCCGTAGGGCATGGCAAATAGGCCGAGGAGCCGGTAATGCGTACGTGAGCCAAGAGAGTTGATCCCGGACATTTGTCCCATTAGGTTAGCATTCAGCCCTCGTTACGGGCGCCGAGCCCAAAGGGGGTGATTGTGAGACCCCGCTAATGGGCCTCGATGGGTTGGGCTGGAAGCCAAGGATGGTAGGAATTGAGACACCCAAAGTTTAGTACCACATTGGAAGTTGAAGAAGGGTTGAACCAAGTTAAAAGGCCAAGGCACGGGAGGCTAGTAACTCCGGTTGCAACCTTTTGCGCTATCGAGACTCAAAGCAAAGAGAGTTAATTAGCGGGTGTGGTCTACTCAACGTGTAGAGTGGATCTTAGCCGTCATCCCTGCCGGGCGTTATAGTTGGCCCGTGCTTGGCCGGCATAGGAGGTGCGCCTTGGTCTTGGTGTTGGCGGCAAGGTGCAGAGGGCCCATGGGTGCTAGTGGCCTTGAGCTGGTGCGCTTGGTGCAATGGTGATCTCGGTGATGGCTGGGCGGAGGTGGTGTTCTTTGAGCGGTTTCAGTTATCTGAGTCCTGGGCAGTGGATTTAGTGGAGTGTGAGTCGGTGGGTGAGGCGAGGCCCCCACGAAGAGTAGCCAGGATCAGTGGTTTTCAATGGTGCCGTGAGGGGAATGTTTTGCTGATGCATCGCTGGAGCAGGGGGATCGACGATCTTGCGTGTGCGGCTTGGGGGCGTTGGTCCCGTGGTGGAGGAGTGAGAGTAGCCGCTCGGGCCTGCAGCGGGCTTCGACACAGCGTTGGTAACGACGGCGCGGTTCCGACGGCCTGCTTTCATCTCCTCTCCCAGGTGGCGGTGGTGTAGTTTGTGTTGTGTATGTTGTGTCGATGTCCCAATCCGACCGGTCGTTGCGGATGGAGGCTCGTGTTGAGGACCCAATCCAACCGAGCGGAGCTTCATGTTAATTCTCTCCCATCCAAGTGGTGTTGTTGTAACAAGTGGTAGTGGAGGGGATGTCTCCCCTAAGTTGAGTTGAGTGGGCGCTAGTAGTGGCGCGAGTTGAGTTGATTTGGTACCTAGGTGTGCAAGTGGAGTAGGGTACCCTCCACAATTGTATGGTTTTTCTGGCCCGGTTTCCAGTCAAAAAACTGGGCTGGCACTTGCCTTTTCATTTATTCGTCTAATAGAAATCGCGGCAAAGCTTTTGTCGTCCTTTCTAAAAAAAATGGTTACATGATGTATTAGTGGTATAGGTACTGTGCTTCATAGGCTACAATGCTACGTCGCCATATGTGCAGGTTTCTTGATTTGCTTAGAAGGTCAAATATATGAAAATTTTAGGTTCATCACATCTCGCCCGCCAAATTATGTGTCTTCTTATCGAAATGACTTATTTCATTTAGTTACCCTTTCTTGGACTTCTATTTAAGCCCCATGGACGGGTTTGGCTCACTCTCTTGGTCATTCTTGGACTCGCATACATCCTTTGAGCTGAGCAAACCTCTCCCACTCATCTAATTCATTGATTCATCATCCAAGTGAGTTGGGAGTGATCCAAAGTGCATTTGCTTGTGAGTTTGCATCTAGTGGCACTTGGGGATCGATTCGCTGCGGTTTTCTTGCATCTAGACGGCTTGGAGCAGCGGAGGAGCTTCAAAGCACATGTTGGTGATTGTTCATGGCGGCTCCGGTGATTGTGAGGGGTTTCTTGCACCTATTCCCCACGGGAGATCGCGAAAGGTGACTCTAGTGGATTGTTCGTAGCTTGTGGATCCCCATCTTGTGTTGGTTGTGTGGCACTCGATAGCGGGTTTGGCGTGTGATGCCAATTAGCCCGTGAACCTCCGTGGGTGAATCACTAAAACGAGGACGTAGCTTGCCGGCAAGCAAGTGAACTTCAGGATAAAAATCGGTATCGCTTTGTCCCTTGGATTTCATTGTGTGATTGTATATCTCTCTCGCCACGTTGGTATAACCCTTCCTACCACTCTCCTGTACTTACTTGCATTACATCTTGAGTAGTGTTAACTTGCCTAGTTTGTCTTGCTCCCTAGTGTAGCTTAGTTGCTCTTGTTGTAACTAGTTTGCTCTCTAGCTAGCTTCAGTAGTGACTTAGCTTTGTTGTGTGATCATAGCCTACTAGACACTTGGATAGGTTGCTTGCAACTCTTGTAGAAGCTAAGCGCAAAATTAAACCGCGCTTTTGTTATCTAACTCATGTCTTAATGTTGTTGTAGAAAATTTTATTAGGCTATTCACCCCCTCTAGCCATTAGGACCTTTCAACCACCCCATTTCTACTGTCCCTCCTCTTCCCCACACAGCAAGAGCTACCGGTGCTAGAAGAACAAGAACTCGATGCAAGCCGATCCAGATCCAAGCGAGATGGCATTAGGCCATCAAGAACTCTTACCGCATCCGAGTAGTTGAAGATGATGGTAGCTCAGTGACAACCAAATCATTGAGTCCCGGAGTTGGATGGTTCACGCATTTGTGTATTTTGCTTTGTAAGTGGTCATTGAATCATGAGTAAGCATGTTGCTTCTTCTCTTCAATTTCAAGGTGAATGGTGTCTGATTCTTAATTCCTCAATTGAATTCTTATTGATTCCATTTGTTGGTTTGAGATTAATTATCTTGGTGTGGATGACGCCGTGAAAGTCCGCTTATGCTCCTACGATGTTTGCTCCATGTTTTTGTTTCAAACATGAGATGATGTCGTGTTTCTTAGAGTTGTAGCAATCGGTTTATATGAGGCTAGGTTTACATCATCCTACGTGTTGTTGTGGGAATGGGAGTTTAGAAAGTAGTATCTTCGAATGACAAATGAATGAATGAAGCAAATATTCAAAGTAAAAGTTTTCTAAGAATATGTTTGGGCAACTAAAATTGATGAAAGGTATGTTCTTGTTTGCACAATAGCAATTATACTATATAGTGGTAGTTGGTATTTTCTATTATCGATATCAGGTGGCAACTTATACATCATAGGTCACAAAAAGTTTGACATGGAAATAGAAAATCCATGTTTAGATTAGAACTGCATATCCATCATGTATGAAACGTTCTTACGATGGAATGGATAAAATGAAGCCCCATTAACAATCATGTATCTTTATTGCTTCTAAGACCATACCCCAAGACTCATATACTTGTAAACTTGAGTGAAAGTTTTTGGAATCCCGTGACATAGAAATATTAGGGGAAAGATGAAATGATGAGATAGAGATAAAAGCAGGATCATGGCATGGACAAAACCTCCCGCACCAGTGTTAGGTGAAGGCTTTGCTAGGTGCAAGATTTAGGGGAAGTAAAATAGTGTGAATCAGTGCATAGAAATCTAAATGCACCAAGAAGCATCATCAATGCTAACCTTTGTTGCATGCTGCCAGTAGTAACTAACAATGGATCTACAATTGGCAAGGAAAGGTATGCACTATTGTTTTTTTTAAAAAAAAATCCATGTTAAGCATGGTACATAGTATACTCCCTCATATCAGAAATAGAAGTCGTTTAGGACATGATTGCGCATACCAAGGAGTGATTAATTAGGGGTAAGTTTTCCCTGTTTACCCCTATTAAATAGGGTGGTGGGTGCATTGCAGCCATCAAAACGCACGTAGCACGGTTGGTTTGTTCTGCCCGTCCCGAGGCTAGAGGGCGTCGGCTCGATCCCTGGGCGCGTGCGTGATTTTTTGCCGTCCAGTAGTAAATATTTTGCATGGGTTGTAATTGGCGACTGGCGTGGGAGTCAAACGAGGCGGCGTAATAACTGCTGCTGGGCCACGTGTGAGGAGCGGGGAGTCAAACGAGCCGCTGGAGCACGTGTGAGGGGTAGGGTCGTCCAAACCTGCCACTGGGCCACAAAACGACTTCCTTTCATCAACTTGCTTCCTGTGCTAGAACGACTTCTATTTCTGATATGGAGGGAGTAGTCTCTAATTTGCTCCGTTGGCACTTGCTAACAATGTTTTGGTCCACCAATAAAAACAAGAAAAAGTAATGTAATGGCAATTGGGATAGCGAATTGATAATATAATGAAACAACGCGGTTTAAAGAAGCACACAAGTACATATCTTTCTTTTTTTTTTTCTTTTTTTTTTGAACGCAAACATAGGTACGGTATCCAGCAGTCCAACATGCATGCCTTCTATTTGAATAAGGATTACTCCTCGAATGCAATGGCAGAAATATAATAATGGATTCCTAATAAGGGTGTGTGGGTGGTTTTATTTAACGTGAATTTACTATCGCAATTGCGTTGGCAATAGTACATTATTAGCTGCTTTCCTATTATTTGCAAATGACAATGGATCAAATTAGAGACTGCATTGCATACCATGCTTAACATGGATCCTTTTCTTTCCTCTAACGAAAAAATAATGCATGTACATCATCCCTTCCTAATTGTAAAACCATAGTTAGTTTTTTTTTTTTTTTTTGTGTGTGTGAATTACAATTACAACGCAGGCATCCACAACGCACGCGCAGTCATTTCTATGAAGTAAGCACATATAAGATGAGCACTCCCTGAAGATCGGACCAACAAATCTTAAGGTTGTGACTTCACAGTAATCATACTGTTGATGAAAACATCATCTAGCTATCACTAAAAGAAAAACACAGTTAGATCCTAAAATAAATGCTGACCATCCTCTCCTAATTAACTCGGGACAACACGCGTGTACCGATCGAGTCGCAGTGATACACGGAGTACTGCTACGTACGCGGTGTAGACGTACCAGTAGGTAGTCCACTGCCGTACAGCACAGCACATGGGCTCGGCCCAGAGTTCCTTTGCAAATAACCAACAGTTCTTTTGAACTGCGAATTGAATCAGAAGCGATTTAATTTTCCTTTCTTTTTATGAGCCCGTAGGTACGTGATTTTGTTTCAAACTAAAAAATATAGTGGCATGAAAATGTACATATGGAGATGATTCTATTTTATGCTCTCGAGAATTCCCTATCATAATATACGCGGTCGTCCTCTAATGACTACAGTAATTGCTGTGAAAAGTACTCAGGTTTTGTCGGTCATGTTGATCCATAAAGGCTCGGAGTTATGGCCAACTTCAAATTAATCAATCAAAGAGAATAAAGATGGAAACCCCAACGTCTGCTTTGTGACAAATGGCTCATGTATATTGACTGGCTCATGTATATTGACGGCAAACCGATGCGAGAGGGGGAAAATCTGACAGGGCTGCAAACTTGTTTTGAAACGAATACATTAGCCTTAAAGTTGGTTGAGCAAAATCCTGTAAGAACAGGCTGCACTTGGGCTCGGCCCAAAATGCGCGCGGTGCTGCCGTGCTGGGCTCAGAATTAGGCCCGCACGAACATCATTAGGCTCGTCGCGCTCCATTTTCAAAGAAGTCCCGACCACATTACCAAATCTTTTGAACTGCAACCCTAAAGTGCTCTTTTTTTTTTTTTTTTTTTTTGAGCCAGTGTTCTTTTTTGTTTCAACTATATAGTAAACAATATAGTGGCATGGAAATATATGGAGTTTTTTTTTTAGAAGGAGACTTTTTACGCTCTCGAGAATTCTTGTGCATTCGTTTGAACTATAGTAATTGATCTACTTACATGTCAACCTTTAATGACTATAGGCCTGATTGGTTGGGTACCAATTTTTGCCAACCAAAATTGTGGCTTATTAAAATTAAGTTGTCAAAGTTAGAGCAAGAAACTTAAGTGTGCATTTGGTTGGCTACCAAAATCGAGGCTTGCCAATTCTCCTTTATGTAGTTTAAAAACTTTCTAGAGATTTATCTAAACTTTGGCCATAAACAATGGTGTGCTAATTCTTTGACAATAAACCAATTAATGACTTCAATTTTAGTATGTTATGGTTTTGGTTGGGTAAAAATTGGTAGCCAACCAATCCTGCCCTATATTAATTGATCTACGTACATTCCATGCTTAGACATACACCTCACTCGCAAGTCACAGAAGTATTTGATTTAATTTGTTTATGACAGAACCAAAGTATAATTCAAATAAAATGGAAGAGAGCTCTTGCGTCACCTCCGAGCGCTCGCGCGGCGTCCTGCGCCACCTCCATACGGCAAATCCACGCGTGGACGCAGCGCCCTGCGCCATGGCCTCCATCTATGCTGAGGAGTGAGGACTGAAAGACATAGCGAAGAGAGAGAACCGTGGTTGAGAAAATGAGAAAGAGATAAGGATGCATTGAACGGATGTGGTTTTATTGGGCTGCGAGTTCGCTGGTCCCAGCATTGAAGCACAGGTGCACAGGGGCGCTTCCGTTCAAAATATTCCCGGGCACCGCTCTCAGTTTTTTGCTTTTTTACTGGCGGCTAATATTAGCATCCGCATGTGAAGATAGAGTTACAGTCGCGGTGGTATTAGGCTAGTCTCAATGCAAGTTTCATGAAAGTGTCATGCATATTAAATAGGCTACCACATCAGCAAAATGGCTAACTTGGCAGGGTCATTAAATGATTGAGTTTCATCAGATGTGAAAGGAGTTTCATCCACATGAAACTCATCTGGCTCGGTTACCTAGTCTGTAGTCTTGGTAACTGTGCCATGAAACTATGCATTGAGGCCGACCTTAGAAGACCCGCCTATCAAAATAGAGGTATTTTTTTACTAGCGGGCGACTTAAATCACCGCTTGTGTAAATAGCGATTTTTACTTGGCGGCAGGTTAAGACAAGCGCCACCGAAAATACCTCTATTTATAGTGGCGGTGGTATTAGGACAACCGCCTTTGAAGACGTATTTCTTGTTGGAATATTAGGCAATTTCAGTTAATTCCAAAATATAAATCATGACTAATAGAACTAATAGATAAAGCATGTCAAGCATACTAGCATGACGAGATCATGATATCACGTAACATGATCATAGCAACAGTGTAAACCCAACTAGCACACCGATAGATTGGATCTCGAGAATACACGGGCCGACGTTGAGGACAACGTAATGAAGATGTTCTGGCGGCGCCAAGATCCTCCAGTCGCCGCCGCCGTCGCCGATCGGCGGCCGCCGCTTATTTGCCTTAAAGCGACGCCGAGGTCCTCTAGATCTCTCTTCTGGCCGTAGTCGATCGGGCGGCCGCCGGAAGAAGTCGAAGAAGCCGCCGATGAAGACGGGCGCCGGGGACAGTCCTCCGCGTGTCCTTCCCGGAAGACGAGCCGTGATGAAGATCGGGAGCAACCGCGCGAAGAGCGCTTCCCAAAAACCTTATTCGCCTTCTCCCCGCCGCAGATCGCAAAAGACGAGGGTTTCGAGACACGCCGCCGGGTTGCTAGTGCACGCAAAACAATCGGGCCGAGTAGCTACGGCGGCGCAACAACAAGAAGAGGCGAAAACTCTATCTCAATTCTCTAGAGTAGAGAGGTTGTCTATTCAAGGGACACCTCTAAACTAATATGAGATATCCGATCTATTCTATTTGGCGTGGCCGGTAGGTCGCTTATATATCCCGAACATCGTGTCGCGATCACGATCGGTTTAGGACTCTCTACTGTGAGTCGGTTCGGGACTCTACAACTTGAGGGCCAAGAAACCAAATATAAAATGGGCCTTTGAGATCTCTCTAGGAATTTCCGAATTTGTTATTGGGCCAAGCCCATCTAAATTCCAACAATCCCCCACCAGATCTCAAATACCCATTTAGAGTTTTGCCAATTCTCACCGCTTTTTTAATATACCAAGATTTCGGCAGAGACGCGTGAAGTTGAACTTCGCCTAGGTCCTTAAGCTACATTTATTCACAACTTGAACAATGGACTACGCCTTGAATTGTAAGTTTTGTGCAAACAAGTTTGCCTAAGTCTTTAAGCTACACTTATTCACAACTTGAACAATGGACTACGCCTTGAATTGCAAGTTTTGTGCGAACAAGTTTTACTTAAAGCCACACTAGTACCCGGCCGCCAAGTAGCCTTACCCCGTGGGTGGAGCATATACGTCATACTCCCTGGGTCTCTTCATGAGCTTACTAGAGATCACCCAAGTCTCATAGGCTGCGGACGTTTAAATCAAACTCATATAGGTATGTTCTTTCAAGAATGCTCAGTAGGATCGCATCTTTGCTTGTTAAAGCCAATAGAACATATTAAGGCATTAGCCAACCTGCCATCAAATTGCCTCAACGCATTTGAGAGTTATTGCATCTTCACTTAGAGAGGGTTATAAATATACTCTCCTCGGTTTACCAATAGCTTGTTTTTCCCGGATCCTTAGTCACGGGATCTCCGATAAAAAAGGTTGGGTTACTACTATCAGAAACTCATATGGGTCTCATACCCATCTCCTCGATGCAATTTCTATCACATTACGTGATAGCCCTTTAGTAAAGGGATCTCGCCAGGGTTTTATCCGTTTGGACATAAGCCACGCTTATTACTCCGGAGTTTCTCAACTTCCCGACGGTCTTCAAACGTCTTTTAACGTGTCTTGTTGACTTCGCATTATCCTTAGCACTATTCACTTTAGTGATCACCGTTTGATTATCACAGTTCATAAGGATAGCCGGTACCGGTTTTTTTTTCAACCACCGGCAAGTCGGACAAAGAGCTCACGCGACCCACTCGCCTCTGCGGATCTTTGTTTCTAAAGCGATAAGTTCTGCTTCCATGGTTGACTTAGTCAAAATAGTGCTGTTTACAAGACCTCCATGACAACTGCGCCACCTCTAAGAGTAAATACATACCCACTAGTAGCGTAGATTTGATCAATATCGAAATCCGGTTCGCATCACTATATCCCTCTAGCACAAATGGGTACCCTAATAGTGTATGCCATAACTCATTGTACCTCTAAGATAGCACAAGACCCTCTCTAGTACATGCCAATGATCATCACCCGGGTTGGACATGTACCTACTCAACTTTGCTCACAAAGAAAAAGAGATATCGGGTCTAGCTGCGCTAGCTAAATACATGAGTGAACCAACAATGCGAGAGTACTTCAACCGATCTTTAGTACTCTTCTTATTTTTCCGCTATGTCACACTAGGATCATAAGGTGTTGGAGAAGGCTTTCTATCCATAAAACCAAAACGGTTCAGGACCTTCTCAACATAGTGAGATTGCGACAATGTAATCCCACTCTCTTCCTTAATTAGCTTGATGTTTAGAATTACATCAGCCTCTCCTAGATCTTTCATGTCAAAACTCTTAGACAAGAAAGACTTGACTTCATTGATCACATCAATGTTGGAACCAAAGATTAGAATATCATCAACATATAAGCATAATATAACAGATTTGCCCCCACCATGTCGATAATACACACTCCTCTCAAACTTCATTGACAACAAAACCGGCACTAGTTAACGTAGTGTCAAACTTCTCATGCCATTGTTTAGGTGCTTGTTTCAAGCCATACAAAGATTTCAATAGCTTGCACACCTTTTGCTCTGCACCTTTTACTACAAATTCATCGGTGATCCATGTAAATCTCCTCATCCAACTCTCCATACGTAAAAAATTTGTCTTTACATCCATTTGATGAATGATCGGACCATATGAGGCAGCCAAGGATAGTAGTATTCGAATAGTGGTCATTCTAGCAACAGGTGAGTAAGTATCAAAGAAATCCTCGCCCTCCTTTTGAGTATAACCCTTTGCCACAAGCCGAGCCTTGTACTTGTCAATAGTACCATCAGGTCTAAGCTTCTTCTTGAACAACCACTTACATCCAATTGGTTTACAACTGAATGGTAGATCAGATAGCTCCCAAGTTCCATTAGAAAGAATCGAGTCCATCTCACTATGAACATCTTCTTTCCAATCATCTACATCCGGAGATGCATATGCCTCGATATAGAGGTGGGAGTATCATCCACAAGGTACACAATGAAATCATCACCAAAAGATTTTGCAATCCTTTGTCTCTTGTTCCTCACAGAACTTCATTGTCATCCTTCTCAAGTGGTTGTTCAAATGACTCAACAGGTATTCAATAGGTATAGTATCATCGAGGGGCTAATTCAAGAGAATCTAACATTGCTACGCATATATTTCAAAGGAAATATATTCTCAAAAAAATGTAGCATCACGAGATTCAAAGATAGTATCTACAAGCATATTAGAAACTTCGATCTTACTACTAAAAATCGATAGGCAATGCTTTGTTGTAAGCATATCCAAGAAAGATACAATCTACCGTCTTTGGTCCAAGCTTACGCTTCTTATTAATTGGAATATTGACTTTCGCCAAGCATCCCCACGTGCGCAAGTATGAAAGTGATGGTTTCCTACCAACCCACATCTCATATGGCGTCCCACATCTCATATGGCGTTGTCTCTTTATTTCGCTTTGGAACTCTATTCGGGACATGACTCATGATCAATATAGCTTCCCCCATCATGCCTTAGATAAACCAAAGCGAGTCTAACATGGGTTAACCAAGTCGGTCGGCGTGCGGTTTTTCCTCTCGGCAATTCCGTTGGATTCGGGCGAATGGGGAGGCGTCCTCTCGTGAATAATACCATGTTCCGCATAAAACTCATCAAATATTATAGGAAAATATTCACCACCACGATCCGACCTTAGACATTTAATCTTTCTCTCTAGTTGATTTTCAACTTCAGCCTTAAAGATTTTAAAGTAGTCTAATGCCTCATCTTTAGTTTTCAGCAAGTAAATATAGCAATATCTAGAAGCATCATCAATCAATGTCATGAAATATCTCTTTCCACCTTTAGTCAACACACCATTCATCTCGCATAGATCGAATGTATGAGCTCTAGAGGTGCCAAGTGCCTCTCCTCCGCGCCTTGTGAGGCTTTCGAGGTTGCTTAGATTGCACACAACTATGGCACTTAGAACCTTTGGCAATAGTGAAATCTGGAATTAACTTCAAGCTAGATAAATGTGACATCAAACCAAAGTTCTCATGACATAAACGAGAATGCCAAACACTTGAACTATTATTTATTGTGCTACAAATATGATTCAATCGACTTATTACATAAATCACGCCAAACTTAGGCGGAACAAGCCGCCACAGTCGTAGCCCTTACCAATAAATAGTCCATGCTTAGACATGACTACTTTATTGGACTCCATCACTACCTTAAACCCATCTCTTAAAAGAAGGGAAACACTAACAAGGTTTTTGCGAATAGTAGGGATATGTTGCACGTTCTTCGATTGTATGATTTTTACCCGAAGTAAACTTCGTGATCTACCGTGCCAACACCACGAATGTAAGCATGTGACCCATTCCCCATTAGGACGTAAAAACCTTGTAGCTCTTTATAAGAAGAAAACAAAGAGATGTCAGCACACACATGAATATTAGCACCTGTATCAACCCACCAACTTGGTGATTGAAATACCGATAGTACAAGAGGAACATTACTGTACTCTTCATCAAGATTGCTAATAGTCACGAGGTTGACATTCTTATTATTCTCACCGAAAAAGTGACCAAGCTGTCCATAAGTGAAGCAAGGTACCTCATCATTATTTTTCTTCTTCTCAAAGGTAGTTGTTAACTTGGCATTGGAAGATTTATTCCCTTTGTTCTTGCCATGTGGGTTTTTCTTGCACAATATTAGTGCTAGAATGGCTCTTGTTCCCCTTCTCAATAGTATTCTTTACCCGAATCTTTTCCTCAACATCAAGAGATGCTATCGGGTTTACAACCGATATTTTCTTATCTCTTGTGTTTTAGAATTATGCCGAAGCTCTTCCATGAAGAAGGCAACCTAGCAATAATGCATCCGCTATAAATTCATCGGGTATGACATACTTAAGGAGTTCAAGTTCTCTTGCCATGTGTTCAACTTCATGCGCTTGCTTTGACTATAGATCGGTTAGCAACCATCTTGTAGTCATGAAAACTCTCCATAATGTACAACTTAGATGTACCAATGGTTGCATTCAGTTGATCCCACAATGCCCTCTCATCTTGGAAGTGCAAGTTTGCATATTCTAGATGACTAGCAAGACTGTTTAGGATTGTTCTTCTAAGGATAGTGTTGTCTCCCCGAATCTTCTCTTATCTCTAGAGATATTTTTCGAGGCGATCCAACAAAGAACCCGTAACATCTTAGCCTCTAGCCGGAGCATGGCCTTAACTCGCCACCTCTTTATATGTGCACTAGAAAATTTTTCTAGTCTCGACGTCGCTGAAAACAGCCATAGTTAAATCAAGAAAAGCCTATTATAAGGTTTTTGGATTGTTGGAATATTAGGCAATTTCCGTTAATTCCAAAATATAAATCATGACTAATAGAACTAATAGATAAAGCATGTCAAGCATACTAGCATGACGGATCATGATATCACGTAACATGATCATAGCAACGAGTGTAAACCCAACTAGCACACCGGATAGATTGGATCTCGAGAATACCCGGGCCGACGTTGAGGACAACGTAATGAAGATGTTCTGGCGCGACGCCAAGATCCTCCAGTCGCCGCCGCCGCCGCCGATCGGCGGCCGCCGCTATTTGCCTTAAAGCGACGCCGAGGTCCTCTAGATCTCTCGCCGGCGTAGTCGATCGGCGGCCGCTGCCGAAGAAGTCGAAGAAGCCGTCGATGAAGACGGCGCTGGACGATCCTCCGCGTGTCCTTCCCGGAAGACGAGCCGTGATGAAGATCGGGAGCGCCGCGCGAAGAGCGCTTCCCAAAACCTTATTCGCCTTCTCCCCGCCGCAGGATCGCAAAGACGAGGGTTTCGAGACCTGCCGCCCGGTTGCTAGTGCACGCAAGCAATCGGGCCGGAGTAGCTACGGGCGGCGCAACAACAAGAAGAGGCGAAAAACTCTATCTCAATTCTCTAGAGTAGAGAGGTTGTCTATTCAAGGGACACCTCTCTAAACTAATATGAGATATCCGATCTATTCTATTTGGCGTGGCCGGTAGGGTCGCTTATATATCCCGAACATCGTGTCGCGATCACGATCGGTTTAGGACTCTCTACTCAGAGTCAGTTCAGGACTCTACAACTTGAGGGCCAAGAAACCAAATATAAAATGGGCCTTTGAGATCTCTCTAGGAATTTCCGAATTTGTTATTGGGCCAAGCCCATCTAAATTCCAACATTTCTAGTGGTGGAAACGCCACTCTATTACCACCCGCCAAGTACAAAAAGAATGCATAGTGCCAAGAGAAATCATCCGTGTACCTGTGGAGGAAGGTAAATCAGAACATATAAATTAGGCTATACACATTTACTTATGCGAGGAATTAGACTATCTGCACCGCCGACGCTATTGTATCCTGTACCCCTCCATGTCGCCAAATACAAAGGGACAAACGTCTCGCCTTGGATCCGGGCGACTTCTTCGCTACGCACGCACCATCCCGGTAAAAGCAAAGCCAATAAGCTTGGCTATAAGCCGAGCCACGTAATTAGCGCACAAGCTTAATAGCCAACCCATACAATAAGCTAGGTTCTTTTTCTATTATGAACTATATTTTTTTTTTACATGGGACCCACTTTATCTTCACTTCGTTGGTCCAAACAACTTCTCACACCGGCAGCCTGCCATCTCGTGGCCAAAATGTGAAGGAGCATGCGGTAGTGGCGGGACCCGTAGCCTAGGCAAGTGTGCAAGGGCTCTGGCGGCCGCAACGCCAAGCCGAGCTTTTTTTTCCTTTTCTCTCTTCCAACTAGGATTATGGCGACATGTCTTGGCTACAAGTGACGTGGCTTTATTGTACCTGCTCTAATATGCTGGCTTCCGGGAGCTCTCGGAACCGCCCTGCGGGAGACAGAGGAGAGAGGTGACAGCGGGTCCCACTATTTCAAGTAACTAAAAATGTTATAACTCACAAACCAAAAAACCAAATTAAATTTCGATTACACCATCAAATTCGTTTCAATAAATCCTTCAAAACAAGATCTCACATAGATATATTTAGATAAAATTACAAGTGGACCCTACCGATGGTAGGTGGTATAGAGTAGAGATATAAAGGATGGATGAGTGCGGGGAGAAAGTGATATAGAGGAGAGAATCTAGATGATTATGACGGATAGAGAATGCATTTAAAGGATGAAGAGTGCGGATAGTAGTTGCCTATTGTGTTGCCGTGCCGTGCTCTAAATTCAATAATCCTTCCTTGTAAATTCTTGATAGGGCTACTATATAGTACTTTAAGGAGTGAAAACCGGCCGGCGTTCTTTTTGCACCTTCCTTGCAAATTCTTGATAGCGCTACTATATAGATATAGATGGCTTCTTTGGAATCCATGATTTTCATAGGAGTCGCCATACATAAATTTTGACAAAAAGTATTTCGTTTTTTATATAGGGGCTAGTGTGGAATCCCACGCAAAAAAAGGTGGGAAGCATACCCCGAATCCAAATTCAACCTCTCTAAAAACTTGGCTATATGCAGTTACTTTAGGCACAACTGCAATACAGATTGGAGCGACCAATTCTTTTATAAATAATGAGGAAAAAAATGCATGCAAGAAATATTTGCATTTCTCTTCTTAATATTAGTTGGAACCTAGGAGTATACGCAATGGGTTATGTAGCATTTATTCGTGAGGATATTGACGGATGTGTCTGTGTATTAAAAAAGAAAATGGTAATCAGCTTCATCGGTAAAGATGCAGTTTACGATTAATTAAGCACCTGGTTGACGAAACGTGATGCCCCAGCAAGGAAGCATATGTAAATTTAAGCCAAAGTTGCATACATAAACAACACAGAGGAATAGCTACATTGGGGCATTTCACCGAGCACCTGAAGGGCATAGAACACCAAGAGGAAAGGAAACAACAGATTAGAGATGCAAGCAGGCGCGGGCTTGCCCACTAACCTGCTAGGCCCGCCTGCGAAAATAATCCTAATAGCCTCTGCAGACATGTGCAACTAATCTTGCGGGTCTAAGTAGACTTACCTGCAAATCCTGCTAGGCTTAAGAAGGAAACCGGCAAGGCCTGCAGGTGCCCACATCGCCTGCAAGGCTGCAACCTCTGCATCCGGCCATTGGGACAGAGGAGCTCCGCTCCGGGCGCGCCTTGGCTAGTGGCCTGCTCCAGTTACTTACTCCTACTCCGCAGTGCGTCAGGGCCCACATTCCTCTGCGGGCCCACATTCCTCTGCATCGCTTCATTCAGCTGCTTGCTGCTTCACTGGTTCAGGGCTCCAGCGGCTGCGTGCCTCCTTCGTGCTCACACCGCATGCCAACGTGCTAGCCGAAGCACGTACACGCCGCTTTCACGCGATCGCGCTGCATCTGCATGTCCTCGCTCGCCGGCCCAACGGCATCGCTGTGCAGCATTCTCTTTATGGAGTGAAGCCTCGCAGACTTGCAAGCGGGCACCTGCCGGCGCAAGGCCCGGTAGGCAAGCGCATGGAATGGTCACGACGATGATCCCTCTCGACGATCTCCGGTCGAGGCGCTGCCTGGAAGCCGTGCTGGCGCCGCTGCTTCTCTTCCTTGCCACCGCAGTCTCCTTCCCCTCCACGCTGAGCCCTGAACCGGTGAAGCAGCAAGCAGCTGAATGAAGCGATGCAGAGGAATGTGGGCCCGCAGAGGAATGTGGGCCCCGGCGCACTGCGGAGTAGGAGTAAGTAACTGGAGCAGGCCGCCAGCCAAGGCGCCCGGAGCGGAGCTCCTCTGTCCCAATGGCCGGATGCAGAGGTTGCAGCGTTGCAGGCGATGTGGCCACCTGCAGGCCTTGCCGGTTTCCTTCTTAAGCCTAGCAGGATTTGCAGGTAAGTCTACTTAGACCCGCAAGATTAGTTGCACATGTCTGCAGAGGCTATTAAGATTATTTTCGCAGGCGGGCCTAGCAGGTTAGTGGGCAAGCTCGCGCCTGCTTGCATCTCTACGTCGGTGGCGTAGGGTGGGAGCTGATGGCGCGGCGTTGGTGGTAGAGGACGGCGAGGATGGAGTGCGACGGACGGTGGACTCGGGCCGGCGCAGCGTGTGGAGGCGTCGGGCAGCTTCCAGAAAAGGACCGTGGTTTGTGGGAGTGGACGGTAGCGATTGTACATGGGGTGGATCGTACGGTTGGCAACGATGTACTGTTAATGTACAGTGGACATGTGAGGAGAGGAAGTGTAGATGAGGGTCACCACATTTAAAGAATCTATTGTAGATGGAAAAAAAAAAGTCTCGTTCCAACGGGATATGCATGAATATCAAAATTAAAATGTTTGCTACGTAAAATGCGAAAAGTGGTCTGGTCATGCATGGAGAGAATATAGACCGAAACCAACGTGTTGCGTGATGCTTTCTTTCTGGCAAACGTAACGGCTCATGTATATTAATTAATTGACTGAATGACTGGAAACTTAACCGATGCTACTAGTGGGGAAATTTGACAAGAGATAGCCTCGTTACATGCATTTGAATTTTTCATTTGACAAAAACTATATATAAAAAGCAATATTAATTCATGCTGAGTAATAAGTATCACTAGATTGTTTATCGGTTTGAGTATGTTTATGTACTCATATTAAGAAACTCCAGATATTACTATGCGAAAAAATTTTAAAGGAACCCATATTTTTTAACCTATACCTACTAATAAAGAGAAAAATTTCCGTTCATCAATTTTTTTTTTTTTTTAACCAAAATTTCTGTCCACCTCCCCTAGAGTCCTAAGGAAAAAGAAACACAGGCGGATTTCTGCCGGTTTTTTTCCACCTCTCTTTCTTCCGCCATCCTGAGTACAATCGGACTCCCTCCGATTAGCGTGTCTTCGACTACGCAGAAGCCAAGACATGTTCAGGCTCCGTTTGCAATCTGGCAGTAGAAGGTCGTGGTGAATCGAGTCTGGTGTGGGCTTTACAGTTTACTTGCTGGGCTATACTTTGTTGGGCCACGACAGGAACCGGGAAGGACACACGTACACGGAGCGAGCGATTGTGAATTGGATGGAGGTGCTGCCATATAGGGAGTACTAGATGGATTCCCCAAGGCGTTGCCGCGGGAATTTATTAAAATGGTCTCTTATAAAAGATGTGAAAATGCACATTGTGAAAAATAATTTCATCCATTTGAGAATGATAGTTGATCACATATATAGACCATGAGATAAATATAAACCTGAAACAAATATAATTAAAGATTCAATTAAACTCTACTGTATGGTATGACCATAAATTAAATGGAATCCATAAAAAGGAAAAAGTCGTATTTCATACAAATCCGTCATTGGATGAACATGGTAGAAGTACTACTGGGATTTCTTATTGTAAATATAACCTATATTTCTAATTTTAGATAATATTATGCATGCAGAGGTAGCATGCATTGTTGACCATATCCTGCATGTGATTTGGCAAAACAAAAAAAGCATAATTAGAAAGCAACATAGACGACATGATACTTAGCTATTAAATCAGAAAGCAGCATATAGACAACATGATACTTAGCAAATAACCATATGACATGTATAACCATATGACATGTATATACTTCACATGGCCGGCGAAGACACCATGCGGGATGAGCGTAAAATGCCGTGCTTTTTCCCATGGTGCCGACGCATTGAAGCGGGTGAGGCGGATCATGCAGCTCCGTGAATATACATGAATTAAAAGTTAGAGACACACATAAACGTTACATTATATGTTTGCATACTCACCGCTTCCATCCTATAATAAACAGAGAAAAAATACTTGAAATTATCAACATAATTTTGGGTTGTACCGGGATGAGAAACCATATCTTTTCATCTCTACACTTTTTCTCGTTTTGCTTCAAAACACATAACAACAATCATATGCCTAGTAATAACAAATATACTCATATATATGATCTGAGTCCGACTACTAATGAAGCAACAAAACAGAGTCTACATCTACATAGATTTCAATTTCCCCACCGGGCCGACTTGTTCATCGCTTCTTCAAAGACAAAGATCATCGATCCTCTAGCTAGCTAAAGTCCGTCCAGAGATCACAGCGCGGCGTGCGTGAGATGGTCACGTTGGTCACCGGGCCGGCGGTGCGGCTCCACCGCGTGGGCGGCGACCACGCCCTTTGCGCTTCTCCATGAACCGCCGCAACAACGCCTTCCTCGCCACGGGCAGGTCGCTGGCGGCGACCGAAAGCGTAGCGACAGCGGCCGCTTCCACCGTGCCTCCCCGCGCTGCCTTGTCCGGCCGTGACATCGCCGCTGGCATGATGGTGAGCTGCGCCGCTGCCGCTTCGGCTCCTTCCGGTCGCCGACGCCGGGCGCCCGCATGAGGGGCAGGGGCCGCACCACCATCGGGCCGCCCCTACTGGCGCCCTCTCGGACTCGCCCGCCTTCACGCATCTGCTCCATCGCATCGCCAAGCGCCCCGCGAACCGGCTGGTCGCCGCCGACGCCGGAGCTGTGTTGTTGTTCCCCGTGCCTCCGCCCGAAGGTGCCGCTGCTTGCCGAAAGGGTTGAGGTGCTTTTATACACACACGATGGACATTGGCAGTCTCTTCCACTTCCAGAAACCGATCAGCACTAAAAATAGAAGATGGTGGCCGTAGCTCAGGATTAATTACGCATGCAGCCAGGTTAACTAAACGTTCGGCAACGCCGACGACTGCTCGCGTTCCTTCCTAGCGTTGAAATTTCAGTTACTCCTCACATCAGCCAATCAAGAGCCCGAGAATTCCTAAATAGATCCTTAGTGGGAGATAGGCTTATTGGAGTTTTAGATTTGTTTATTTTTTTCCCCTGTTGCCTTACCTTAGATTGGCCATATGAACGTGTCATGAACAGGTGGACTGGACACAACAGTCCTAATGAGCAGCAATGCAGGTATGGCCATAATATGGGTATTGGCCTGTAATGGTACTTGATACGCGATAATTTTTTTCCATGTCTTATTATTTACGGAGTACTATTTAATTCATATGTAATATTATTAAAAGAGAAAAAAAAACTAAAGACAAAAGCAATAATTGGTAAACTAAAAAACTTATCATCATGCTCATATGAGCTATAATAGCACACGTCCAAACAAAGTATAAAAAAGTTTGGTTTCAAAACGTGTTTGTAATTTGCACATGTATTCGTTTCGTTTATTTTTCCATTCCGTTATTTTCACGTACACAACATATATTTAAGAAAAGAATCAATAAATAGTAAAATTCATCTTTTTCGTTAGAGAAAATGACGGAGGAAGAAAAAAAATATTTTTCACCGGTGCACCCGTAGCAACGCACGGGCATAGTAGTATATAAAACAAGTATAACCACACATGTATGCATGCATACTTAACACACATACCACCCTAGATGGTCTAGTATGATCATATACTTCATGTACATACACTTCGGCCCGGGTCATATACACGCTAAATCTAGACATATAGACATGAGAGTAGCTACTCCCCGGGAGTAGAAAAGATTTTTCCTATTTGAAAAAATAAATATATCGATATTGTTTTCTATAACCTAGACTATATATTGGGGACCATTCATCGACCGGCGGTGCGGTATGGGAGGCCGGGAGTACGTAAAACCGCATCGCTAGATCAATCTGGCGGTGGCAATCGAGCTAACCGCAAGGTGTTTTGCGGGATTCTGCTATTCTCTTGGCCGCGGCAACGCGGTTCATAGTAGAACTGGAGATTGTTTCACTTATATCTAGAAGTGATGTTTATTATTCCACTTTTCCTATGTCTCTGTTAAAAAGAAATCATCAAACTCCATCTCGCTGACGTATTAGTTATGATTTGTGAGAACACACCCCTTTAATTTGTCCTTGTCTTTTCATAGAAAAAGATTGTTAGTTGTAATTTGTGGTATAAATATATAAATCTGTGCTAGCTAACACTTTGCACGTACATTGTCGATGACGGATCCCACCCCTTGGATGATGATCTAAAGATTTAGCACGTTGCAGGAAATGTTGATTATTTTTCTTGTGAAAGAGATATAGCAACTCCCTTATTATTCACAAAAAATAGAAGTGATGTTTACTCCCTCCGTCCCTAAATGTTTGTGGTTTCTCCTCTTTCAAAAACTACATCAAAGAATTATATATTAAAATATATAAATATTTATGCTAAGTAATTTATATCATCGGAAAGATCTTTTCGTCTAGTTTTTTAATAAATTTATTTAGAGATATAAATATTACATGTATTTTGTACAAATCGAAATAAACTTGTGGACACAAAAACCGACGGCGACGGTCAATTATGAACGGAGGGAGTACTCTTTTTGGGACTTAGCAAAGGGACAAGGGACGGTTTTTTTTTTTTTTAAAAAATATCAACCCCACCCACCGGAGGCATTTATACCGGCAAGATTACATGAATTATTTTTTCAGTTCAAATACGCCTACCCCTCATGGGTGGCGGCGGCAGCGGCGACAGCACACATGGTAAGGCAATCAATCATCCCTTGCCAAAATCGACGAGCGTCTGAAAATTGGAATTCATTAACCAATAAATCAATACCAGTTTCATTTTTGTATGTAAAAAATAGTAATTAATCAATACCACTAATTTCGCTACGCACAAAGAAAGGAGGGCAGTGGCAATCTAGTACTAGCGCTAGCGCCGGCGCCATCGTGGTAGGTGGGCCGCCGGTGGGGTGGGTGCCCTGCCCCTCCTACGCGTCCACCCGCCGAACCGTACCGTACGTGACATGAGGACGGCCCAATGCAGCCATTGGATGACCGGAGGATGAGGCGGCGCCCGCTGATTGGGCCCAACCTGCGCAGGCCCCACCCAGACAAGTGGGCCCCTAGCTGGCGAGTCAACGTCCGGGGACCACGACCGACGACCGCGAGAGGTGGACGGGCGCCTTTTATTTATGGTCCTGCTCCCTCCGTCAAAAAATATGTAAATCTTATTTTACGAGGACTTAACAGAATCTTAAATTTAACTGAGTTTTTTAGAAGATATTATGTACATTTATATCTTTAATTAGATTTATTATGAAAAATATATTTTATAATTAATAATCTAATGATGCTTACTACGTATCATGAACGTTAATACTTTGTCATATATATATAAAGTTGAAATTAAGAATCTTTAACTTCTTGGAAACGAGATTTACATGTTTTTTAGGGACGGTGGGAAGTACTTCTATCTATCCTTTCTTTATTTTTCTCGCCAATCGTGATGCTAGCTAGGGAGGGAGGCAGGCGGGCAAGACACCTCTTGTGGAGGGTGGTGGCCTCCGGTCCCGCTCTACTTCCTCTCCTTTCCTCCTGTGGGCCAGTGGGCAAGGACCAAGCAAAGAAAACCCCCATTCCATTCCACACCTCCGGCCACCGAGTGGTCGCTGGGTGGGGCACCGGCAGGGTGCCGGGATGGAGTGGTTTGAGGAAGAACCTCAAGGACAAGTTTGACCTGCCGCCCAAAACCTCTCTAAGGAGGCCCTGCGCAGATGGCGCGACGCCGTCTCCGTCGTCAAGAACCCGCGCCGCCGCTTCCGCTGGGTCGCCCACCTTGCCACGCGCCACCAGAACCAACTCAAGCCATGATCCACCCAGGTACCCTACCCTGCCTACTACTCCTGCTCCTGCTCCTCCTCCTCCTCCTCCTCCTCCTGATTGGGGCCTTCCCTGCTGCCGGTCCAACCAACCACTCTGTTCTACTTGCAGCTTCCTTCCCGGCTTCCCAACCTCCCTCTGATCCGATCCCTCTTCGTCTTCTTCCTTCTTTCTTGCTCTCAAGAGGCAACAAATGGTCTCTACTTTACTCTCTACATCTCTACCTTTTCGTTTATTTTTCTCCTGCTACATCCTTTTCAAGCCCCCACCTAAACCGTTCCAACTCTCGTTTCCCTAAATAAATTGACTTGATGAACAATTTAGTCCATTCCGTTCCGTCTAACTGAATCTGCTTCTCCTGTTATGTAGTAAAAGCGATTGCATACTACTGCCGCTGCAGATTAGACACGCCACCAGAACCCGATCGCGACACCACGCCTTGCGGCTCACTTTCCACAAAAATCCTGTCCAATCACTACGATTTGCAACTGTATCAGTGGTGCATTAGGGAACGGACGGGGAAGGGAAGCCAAAAGGGGGCAGATTTAGCGTTTCTGTTGCCGTACAACCGTAGCACTGCACACTCCCGTTCGGATAGGGGGAGACGAGACGATCGGTAGAAATAACAGAGCTTGATAATTATGCCATTTCTTATTTCTTTGGTACAAATGAGATCAAACATAAATAAAATTAACATTCAAAATTTGGATTGACCTTTCTTTTGCTTTTGGCCTCTCTACAAGCAAGGTGTAACTAACTATGGATCTACAATTGGCAAGGAATGATATACACTATTTGTTTCTTTTTTTTTAAAAAAAAAGGAATCCATTTTAAGCATAGTATATATAGTCTCTAATTTTGATCCGTTCGCGCACTCGCTAACAATGTTTTGGTCCACCAATATAAAAACAAGAAAACACTAATGTAATGGCAATTGGGATAACGAATTGATAATATAATGAAACAACACGGTTTAATGAAGCACACAAGTAGAGTACCTGAATACCACCCAGCAGGTTAGGGGTTCGACTCCCGTGGGAGTGAATTTAAACAGGTCTGCATTATTAAAAAAATAAAAAATAGGCTAGGGTTTCCTCTGCTGACTTCGATAAAAAAAAAATGAAGCACAAAGGTACATATCTTTTTTCTTCGAACGCAAACACATGTACGGTATCCAACAGTGCAACATGCATGCCTTGAATAAGGATTACTCCTCGAATGCAATGGTAGAAATATAGTAATGGATTCCTAATAAGGGTGTGTGGGTGGGTTTTTTTTTCTCGAATATGCATTGCATTAAGATAGAAAAGCAATATGAATTACAAGGATTGGTCACGCCGCAGCAGCTGTCAGCACTCTGGACACTACATCTTAAAACTCTGACTCCCAAAGGACTCGGCGGGTAATGGATTTGTTGACACCCAAAATTGGATTGGACTAAGGCACGATAAAAATTCCGGACTTAGCCAATTTCATGAAGGACTAAGGCACCGCCAAATTTCCGAGAGATAGCCAAATTTTGCTTGGTCCAAGGTGTAGTAAAATTCCGTGACTTAGTCAAAATTTTGGAGGCCAACGGACCAAAGATCAAAACGGGTCTCACTCGAGTTGACCGACGCCGACCTCGCGCATCCGCCAGTTTGTCAAGGTCGTCCGGTCTAGCGTTCGGTCATTTGCCGCGTTGCGTAGCTCTCGAAGTGACCGGACGGAACACCCGCTGCGTCCGTCCGAAGCGCCCGGCCAACATGGTGTTCGGCACAATTTCAGGCCTCTTCGAAGTGACCGGACGCCAAAGATCGGAGTGTCCGGGGCAAATCCGGCCGCATTTTCTACGACGGGCGGTGTCCGCACGTAGATCCGAACCGATTGTTTCCTAAGTCGTGTTTTGGTCGGTTTTGGAGATTGGAAACATCCAAGGACGGTTTTCTAAAAGGATAAGACCACCTTCCTCTATATAATAAAGAGATTCATGGCCGATTTGATCCCATCTACATCCAATCGATCAATCTATCAACTCTTCAACCCTTTTACCCTTTTCCAAACCCTAATTCTGCTGTCCGGCGTCTTTCTCGACGAATTTCGTGGGCGTTCTAGGTGGCCTTGCCGACCCTAGGGCAATCCTCGCGCGGCGCGTTCTCCTAACGGATCCTTCCTGGTGCGTTCGAGGTAAGTTTCGCCAAGATCGAGCTCTACATCGACTTAACCGTTCTCTAGATCGGTTTCTTCGGTCAAGTTGCGATCCTTGCCGCTTGTGCTAAAGTTGTTTTCAACCTCGTGGGCGCCCAAAGCCCTCCCGTGTGTTGGTGCCCTAATCAGCGTCAACAGGATTATCTCTTTTATTTAACGTGAATTTACTATCACAATTGCGTTGGCAATACTACATTATTAGCTGCTTTCCTATTATTTACAGATGGCAATGGATCAATTTAGAGACTGCATTGCATACCATGCTTAACATGGATCCTTTTTTTTCCTTTAAGAAAAAAATAATGCATGTACAGCGTCCCTTCCTAATTGTAAAACCATAGTTTTTATTTTATTTTATGAATTACAGTTACAACGCAGACACCACAACGCATGTGCAGTCATTTCTATGAAGTATGCACATAAATTCTAACTCTATGATGAGCACTCCCTGAAGATCGGACCAAAGATCGTGACTTCACAGTAGTAAAACTGCTGACGAAAACATCATCTAGCTATCTAAAAGAAAAACACAGATAGATCCTAAAATAAATGCTAAAAAATATGACCACCCTCTCCTAATTAACAGCACAGCACATGGGCTCAGCCCAGAGTTCCTTTGCAAATAACGTTCCAACAGTTCTTCTGAACTGCGAATTGAATCAGAAGCGATTTAATTTTCCTTTGTTTTTATGAGCCCGTACGTATGTACGTGATTTTGTTTCAAACTAAAAATATATATAGTGGCACGAAAATGTACATATGGAGATGATTCTATTTTATGCTCTCCGTAATTCCGTATCATAAAATACGCGGCCGTCCTGAAGCATAATCCTCTAAGAGCAAGACAATAAGACCACGCCACTTGGCTTAAGCCAAGATATACGTCACCATAATCCTACTGGAAGAGAGAGAAAAGGTGGTCAAGGCCGCATGCAGATGCGTCGAGCGCTTTGCACACTTGCCTAGGGCCGTGGGTCCCGCCACTAGCGCAAGCTCCCCCACGAAAGGCCACGAGATGGTAGTCCGCTCTGGGTGAGAAGTTGTTTGACCAACCAAGGGTACGTGAAAGGATAGGAATAGGAGAACCGAAGGAATCGAGGTGCGTGACTCCGTCCGATCCTACAGAATGGAATCAAAGGAACGAGCCTTCGTAAAGAGCAGAAGCAAAGGAACCGGCCGCGAGAATTAAAAACCCGCCGCCGCCCTATTTGAGCAATCCGTCCCTACGTGCACGCCCACCCCTCGCACACCTACCCCCCACTCATGTGGCGCCCCTCGCGCGCCCGTGTCTCTCTCTCTCTCTCCCTAGCACCGGAGCCGCTCCTCACGCGGCGACGGGCGCGGGCCTCCGACCAAGGCGGCGCTGGCGAGCTCCTCGCCTGGGCGGCCCGGAGGTGCAGAGCGGCGACGCCGCAGCTGCAGGCAGCCGGGCGGGCGTGCCTTACTCCTCAACCGGGTAGCGGCGGTGGCGCGCGGGCGGGTCTCGCCCTCCTCCCTCCCGCAGCGGGCGCCGCGCGGAACGCTTAGCTCGACATCGGGCTTGGCGGGACGCCGGATCCCGCCGGTGGGGCGGGATGCGGCGACGCTTAGGGCCACGCGGAGCAGGTGAAAGGTCCTAATGGCTAGAGGGGGGTGAATAGCCTATTAAAAATTCTTGCAACAACACTAAGCACCCGGTTAGACAACAAGATGGCGAAGCTAAAATAAGTTTATGCTACAAACTAGCTATGCAAGCCACAAGTAAATTCTATTGTCTCTAAACACAACAAGGGCTATGTCGCTAGTTTACTCCTAGGTGAACAAGCAATTCTAACCAATTCTACCTCTAGAGCTAACAAGGCTAAGCTAAACAAACCAGCTACTCAACCTAACAAGCTAAGCACCCTAGCAAGATATACTACCAAGTAAATGCAAAGAGGTGCTCGAATACAATACCACCGCTGTCGAGTAGAGGTTGTGGCCAATCACCGTGTACAAGAAATTCCAACGAGCAAGAACAATGACACGATTATTTTTCACCGAGGTTCACGTGCTTGCCGGGACGCTAAGTCCCCCGCTGTGGCGACACACTCACTTGACGTGTACTAAGCTTAATGGCCGGTGCCAAAACCCCTATGGGCGCAAGCAAACGATCACAAGAGAGGGTCCAACAAGCCACGAGCAATCCACTAGTGCTCCTTTCGCGAATCTCCTCCCTGGGTAAGGAACGACCCTCACAATCACCACCTGTGGCCTCAAACAAGCTCCACTTGAGCTCAACACCGCTTCTTGCTCAAGCAGCTAG